>JANHZU010002743.1:78031-88222 GCA_032468055.1 Acrochordus granulatus | reverse complement strand
CTTAAGACTGAAAGCATGGTTTGGGGTTCTCAAGACTATTTGTGAGACCTTTGTTTGCATTAAAATCAATACAAATGCAGTTCATACTAGAACAGGAGAGGATAATATTTTGGAGGAAGGTGGATTTTGATTTCCCATTCAAAATTCAAAATACAGCTCTCTAACTGGCATAAACTCTGAATAAGACCTGTGTCTGAATTGAATAAATCAGCAAAATTCAGGCTCTTAGGATGGGATGGCATAAATCAAAGTTCATTGTGCCTTGAAGCTGATGCTTGCTTTATCAGGAGGAAAAAGGTGACTTAAGTTTTCTTAAACAATTATAAGTAATTCAGATAATTATACTTTCTCCTATGTAGAAACTACTACTTTTAAGCAAGCCGTATAATGACAGTTGTTAGCTTTTTTCAAATTCAGACCAAACTCTAGATTAAAAGGACAGTATCACTTTTTTTAACCTGTGTGTAAGATTTTAATCACAGCCAGAAATTAATACCTCATTCTATTCTGCTCTTCTATTGCAGCCTAGACCCTTACCTGTTGATAAGATGACTTATTGACCATCTATCTAATTTACTCCCCTTAGATTTGATGTTAAGCCCTAATGTATATTTGCATAAGAGATGTAAACTTAATTTATATAATTGAGAGTTATTTCATCAAATCTAGGAAAGTGACACTTCTGTAGAGCTGATGGAACTTTTTTTAACAAGTATCTTATCAAAAAGTTCAGAACACATATCAGAGTTTCTAGGCTTCACATGCCCACTTTTGAAACAAATCTGTCATTTTCTTTTGTGAACAGAGTGGAGAATAAATCAGTGAGAGCAGTACATCATTTAAGAGCATTTCTACAAAAACCAGTGTGTGAGTGTTTAGTATTTGGGAACAGGGAGGGGGAAAGGGAGAATTCTCAATATGTAAAATTGCTTGCAATTTTTTAAGGTGGGAGAAAGTACTAAGCGTATGTAGTAGCTAGAGTGTACCATTAAAGCTGAAGTGTTTAAATGTTGCAGCACAACACATACACAGTTAGGGCAGAGTGCACGTTGATCATCTTATGGCAGTTGAAGTTAACAAGTAATAGACGTAACTATAATTTGTTATTTCTGATTTTAAGAGGTCTTGTAAGCAAGCCCAAATGATGCTTAAGACTTCCGCATTGTTGAAGTATGGAATCTTGCTTTAAACTTGGAATAAGTAAACTGTGAAAAAAATCAAACTGTGTATTGTCTTGTACTTGGCAACCGTATTTATCAAACTGGTACATAACGGTATTATAGAGGAACCATTTATTTTTGCAGTGGAAACTCAGCTTTAACTTTAACTTAAGGTTTTTTTTGTGCAGTAGAAGATAAATTCTTAAACAATGCTATTAATACATCATCGGTGTACTGAAATGTTTCGCAAGTGACTTGAAAAAGATTAAGTTTTAAGATGCACAGTGCTTTCTTCTTATTACTGACTTAATTTTTCAGTAACAAATCTTTTCTAGAGAAAATTGTTTAATATAAGCATGCCTTCAACTAAGTATGAATCTGGACAAACTGATTGGTTTAATCTATGGTTTTGTGCAAACAAGTTGGGAACAGTAGCTTGGTTTTAAACTAATTGCAAGTTGTCCCAATTCATACTAAGAACAAACATTTCCGATGTCATGCTGAAGAAGCCTTCTTTCTCCTGTAGTGCTGCAACAAGGGGAAAAAAATCAGAACACACTGCTTGTGGCTAATTTATTAAAGCAACCACAGGAAACATTTAATTTTTAATTTCATCTGGCAATGAGCTTTTAGTACTCAATGGAACTTGAACTTAAAATGTTGCCAGACCATTTCAAAATGTTCAGTGAATAGTTTTCTTCCATACAATTTATAACCCCCTTTTTAAAAGAATAGTACAGTTACTTTATTTTCTGGAAATGATTATAAGATTGATCACATACCTGCCCTAATTATTAGAGAAGAAAAAAATTGATTGGCTGCAATTATAATCTCAACAAATTTGAAGATGACTTTGCTATTTGGAAATTTAACTCTTTGGGGAGGAAGGAGGAAGAAATAACTTTTCCTTTTGGCTAAATAAATAATTTCTGCAAATATTACAGTTGAATCCAGTAAATATTCTCACCTATCAACAAGATGTGAAAAGAAATTAATAAATCATACATGTAGAATTAAAGAAAAGCATTCAATCATTTTTAAAGAGCATTTGATGTCTTATTCTTAGACTGTATGGTAATAACTTTTTTGAAACTTCCTATTGGAAGATTATTTTAATGTCAAATTTCTCCTATAGCTTTTACTTATATAAAACAGGAAAAAGAGTTCTTGTCCTGTTTATAATAGCATATAATGTTCAAAATATACCTTTTTCTAATACACCTGATGTTAACATTCTAAAATTCCTCCTTCCTCATATTTGTTATAAGATGATATCAATGCATAAAGCTGTTAAATTTATAAACTATATAGTTTATCCAATTGAAAACTAGTACTCTTAATGATCTCTAAAGATGGTAGAAAACTAAGAATATTCTTACTGTGCCTGTTAAACCTGGCTGTTGGTTTAATAATTCAGGCTAACATCAGTGAGAATATTATTTTTTAAACAGTGTTACCTTACATAATACATCTATAATTACTTCTTGAAAAAATAGGCAAAACAATAGAACTTAGTAACAAGTCCTCAAACTTTGAAGTAGACCAATTTTAACATTCATTTTTAAAAGTTTTTTGAAGAAATACTATCAGTTTTGTTTATATCGACTACAAATGCATATTATTTGTATAGCTGTTTTCATCCTTACTTTGTAAGAGAAAATTAACAAGACAATTTCACACCATAAACAGTGTTTTCATCAGGATTTTTAAAAACACTTTTTTTAACAAGTATCTTGTCTGGCTCTGATTATTCTTTAAGGATTTCTTTGGACCGTGTTATGCTCCATTGTCATGAGTATTTGGGAAATATGATTTTGAAAGAAAGAATGATTCTTTCTCATAAATTGTTCTAATGTTGCCATGTAATTATGATTCATTATTGTTCACTTAAAAACGAGTAAAGAATATTGCATTTAAATGATAAAATTATGCTCGGCAGCAGCCCTATTTCCTCAAACTCCACAATGAAATGGAGCGGTGCATCTTGAATCCAGTAATTGAATTTCTTGCAAAACTTAAATTTAAGGCTGAGTTCCACTGTAATGTTAGTCTGTAAAAAAGAGAGCAGTGAAATGCAGAACTTTTCTCTTTAAAGTTTTGTGTCTTGTCAAATATGAGTTTGCCAAATTTTCTTCATCTGCTACAGATTAGGTATGCCACATTGTTGCTGCCAACTGGCGGCGTGCACCGTGCTACTTAAAGGCACTGACTGGAGGTTTATCGCATCACTTGTTCGCATGCACCTCCCCCTAGGAGAGCACGGAGCCTGGTAACAGCCTCATCTGTATCTTAGCTTCATTTTCTTTCTTTCTTTTTTCTTTTTTGTAATATTGTTAATTATAACTGAAAGTTAGAATTTGAACAAAAGCAAGGGTTAACATATGGTGATTACAGCATTGCAGAAATAACAAAGTATATATTGAATACGAATACTGTTTTATCTTAAATAATTACTGCTAAGTATTATACATGCAGGTCTTTCACCTGACATCTTTATTTTTTTAAGTGCAAACATTTGAGTAAAATAGAATCCTGTTCAAGGTTTGCTATATCAGTTAGAAAAATAAGAGTTAAACTGAGTGTGCATTTGTTATTTACTGTATCATCTTTATAAGATGAGTGGCTTGGGAAACAGGATCTGTTTAGAGGCCATCCAAAATGTTTTTCTGATTTGCCTGTAGGGTGTAAATTTACTCTCTGGCTTGTAAGTTACTACCCCAAAATAGTGATGATAAAAAAATCACCTAAGTCTTATGGCATCTTAAAGTTGACCAAATTTATTATGTATCTGATACAAATTTTTTTCAACAAATATTTCACAAAGTATCCTGAAATGTGTAATTATAGCTAGAATATTTAGAATACTGTATAGACATATCCTTAGCCCTCTTATGGAATTATATTTCCCAGGATTTATTTGGAAAAGGGAATTATTGAGGATTGCTAGCATTATATACTAGCAGTGAGAACATTTAATGCCTACCTTGCACTGCATGATTTAAACTCCTGTTTATGATTGTATAGCCACATATTTTCCCTTGATATATTAGACACATTTAAGGTAAAGAAAAGCAGCTTAATTCAGGGGTTGAAAGGCCATTGTCTATAGCTTGGAAATATATAGTGCTGCTTCATTTTTTTCACATTTTAATCTGAGACATAACATTTGTCAGGAGAGACTTAATGAAAATATGAATTCCTATCTGAATACAACTCTTGTATGACTTCATGCAGATATGGTTGTTCTGATACTAGGTATAAGCTTCGGGAAGATGTGCTGTAATGTAAGAAAATTGAACAAGTTATGTATAATGGAAGCAAAATAACAGCACAGATACTTCCTTTTGCAAAATGATAAGTATTCTATTAAAGAGCCCCTTGTCTGTAACTATACTAACTTATTTTATGTTCAGCCCTGCTAACTTTGAATGAGGAATATTTTAAAAATATTTTGAATGTTATGTTCAGAGACCAAGTCATTCTATCTATTGGAATTTAAGATAATTGATGCCCCCCTATGGTACAAAAACAGACGTTCTATCCTTAAGCAATTAAGAATGTGTATCTTTCATAAAGAAGTTTATTCTGTTTGTTAAAACAAACAAAAATGCAATCTTGGAATTTCCTAAAATGCATGCTACAGAGCACAACAGACTGGAACACACTGGCAGGTATTAAAAGGCTCAGTACAGATTCACAGTACTCTGCTCTTACTCTTACAAATTTTATTTTTGTGTCTCGTGTAGGTGATGTTCAGTTCATTGATTATGAGTACTCTGGATATAATTACCTCGCTTATGACATTGGGAACCACTTCAATGAATTTGCAGGTATTTTAATAATCTGACTGCTAATGGCTTGGTCATCAGAATTACTTAAAAGATTTCATGAGTACATCACAATGCACAGGAGTAGAAACAAAACCTCTTCTCAGTTTTCTTAAAGCAACTGTATCTTTTGCAGGGCACACGCAGGTGCTTTGAGCCTTGTTCCAACTGTTTCCACATATGTTTGTACAAGTAGCTATTTTTTGGGAAGAAGACTCAGTGACTTGTTAATCCTAAAAGCAATCCACTCTCTTGTGAGCTTGAAAACTCCCTGGTCTTGCTTATTTTCCTTTCTTCATTGTGCATATAATGACAGTGAGGATTCTCCCACTTAACATTTAATATAAATTTTGAATTCCTTGGAAGGTAGAATTTATGGTTCACCCTTGGCTGTAGAAGCTTACTGGCCCAGCCCTCCTACCTCATAAAATTGGGGAAAAATGGGAGGAAGGTAGAATACGTATGCCCCTTTTGTACTCCATAAAAGGAGGAATGAAAAACCTAGACAAATGCATACAAATAGTCTTCAACTTGTTTATTCAGCTAACATTTGAGGTTACGATGACATTGAATTTTATGATGGTTACAAACAGGCCTTGGAGTTCTGGCCATCCCAACATCCCTGTGGTCATGTGATTGTGATCTTGATAATTACTTGCAGTTGCAGCACCCTGCAAAAAAAAAAAAAGGATTGCTATTTGCAACCTTCTCTGCTTGCTTCCCCAGAGAGTCAGTAGGGAAGCTGGCAGGGAAGATTGCTCCCTCAGCCCCCCTGCTTTTGAGCCAGCCACTTGCACACCAGTACATACACTCTCTGGCACTGGCCATGCCTCTCTTAGGCACCCTCTCCCACCCTCACAGCACCCTTCTCTACTTGGCAGCAGCTACTTACCTGCCCTCTAGTCTGCTTCCAAACCATCTGGGAATTTAAATTTTCTGCTGCCTTTCCCACTATCTTAGTTGTGGGGAGCTGCAAGAAGTTGCCTTGCCTATGACTGCAGAATTTTTTAACAATGGAAGCTGGAACTGCAGGAATTGCCATCACTGAGCAATGCAGTTGTGCTTTAGTGAAGGAAATTCCAGTCACAGTTGCTATTGTTATTTGAGAACTACCTACACAAACAACACACAAAATGATGAGAGTATAGAAGTATATTAGTCTACACAATATCTGTTGTTCCATTGTGTGGATTATATATGTATATGAATAAGTCTTGCCTCATGTATCCTGTATTTTTGCTTTGAATCTACATACTATTAGTTATTTGTTATTTAGAAAAATAAAGACAATAGGAGCAGCATAATGTAGCAGGTATTCCTGCCGAAGCATTGAAACTCTGAATTAAATTTGCATAAAAATCTGTACGATTATGCTTTAACAAAGTGTTCTTTAGAGAGTTTAACATACTATTTCAGCTATTAAAATTGTCCCATAACACATAGGAAATTATGTAAAATTGGAAGCTATAGTTATCTGCATTTCTTGCTCCATTTGCTTAGAGGAAGAATGTAATCTACAAAAAAGAATCACAACTATTCTGGGCTGCACAGCTATTTTTAAAAGTTTATTTTAATACATTTTTTTTCATTTCCAAGATGACTTCCAGAGCAAATGAAAATTTTCATTTATATCTGATTTGCTTGCGCCTTAATACTCATGTGAGAAATGTATTTTTTTTTCTTAGTGTTGTTGGAGAGAGATCTTGAAATATTTGGATTTGTTTCCTGTCTGTAGTTAAGGGTGTCTCAATCTGTTGTAAAATGGCAAGTCTTGTTCTTTTGTGTAAAAAAATCTCACAAGGATTTCTCAGGGCACTTCTGTGCCAATACAGAATGTATCCTGAAAATGTTTTCTGTATCTGGGGAATTTCCTTGTATTTTTAGATAATTGTGCATTATCACCTTGAATTGTCCTTACAGATCTTTCTTTCTTAAGTCTTTGGGGAAAAGTTCATTTTAATATTTATTATGGTAACTGGCCAGAATTCAATAATTTTCTAGCTGTTGAAACAATAAAACAACAAAATTTACATCTTGATCATGATGTAGTCTAAGTGTCCAGTTTTACAAATGGTATAGCAAAATTTGACCATGCTAATTGAAAGTGAATTATACCAGTCTGATAATAGCAGCTGTACATTAAATTGAATTGCCTAAGAACTTTGCTAACTAAAGAGTGAGAAGGTCAAGGGCTATTTTAAAATTGATAGGTCAGCTTCTTTTAAACTGCTAATATTTATACGTATACGTGTAATTTTTGGGTTCTGTTGGTCATATGTTGAATTTTGAGAGTATACTGTGGGCATATATACTATATACTTACTTGCCATGCAATATTATACAGACTAGAGAATAATAAATAATTTTAAAAAATGGAATGAGTTGAGAAAAATGTACCTAAATCAAGCTTAAAGGTAAAATGTAAAGGTTTCCCCTTTTAGATGTGTCTGACTCTAGGGGGCGGTGCTTATTTCTGTTTCATAGCCAAGGAGCCAGCATTGTCCGAAGATGCTTCTGTGGTCATGTGGCCGGCATGACCGTTCACTAAAGCTCATGGAACATTGTTACCTTTCCCACTTAATTTTTGATAGTGCTTGTTCTATATTGGCCAAAATGTATCAAAACAGACTGATAGTGTCTAGAAGGGAATGCTGCATATGACAGCAAGTGCCACTAAGGTTGCTAACCTACTTTACACCTTAACCAAGAAAACATCTGTCTGTCTATCAGATTTATATGCCACCAAAATCAAAAAACATACTATGTATGGTTGCTCTCACAAAATGGCTGCTATGATAGTTATTGCTGTGGTGAAGAGAAACCACTAGCTTTCTTAGAATAAATCTCATCTTTAGAGGAGTATTTTCAGACCCTGAGCTGAATGGCCATAAAGACTATGAGAAGAGGGCTTGTGAGCAGGAATAGGAGGATCGAGAATGAGTACAAGCTGAAGGCAAAGAGAACTTTATATTAGTTTACTTAAATTTGTCTTGAATTTTTGCTATTAAGTTTAATTCTTTTGATGATCTCCATAATAACTTTGTGTATTATTTAATCTGTCAAATTTATTCAACTGAGCTAAGTAGAATATTGAAATACAGAATTTGTTAATTTTTTGGAAATTTCAATTTTTCGTTTTAACGAATTACTACTTTGTAGGAGTGAGTGAGGTTGACTATAACCTCTATCCAAGCAGAAAGCTACAAGAACAATGGTTGAGATCTTACTTGGAAGCTTACAAGGAATATAAAGGATTTGGAACAGATGTCACTGAGAAAGAGGTTGAGGTGCTTTATGTCCAAGTGAACCAATTTGCTCTGGTAAGTTTTAATTTTATTTTGCTAGCACCAGGACTGGATGCAAGTGATTTTGGTGAGATTTTAGATCCTCTTTGTCATCTTTCTTGGTAGTAAACATTCAATGAATTTGCTTCTGGATTTGAGTTGCAAAAGTGTAGGTATGTGCAAAACCTACCTAGAAAGGAATATTCTGGAGTGTTATGGAATATTTTGTTTTTCCTTGAGACAGTCTTGCTTGTTCGAGGGCTGCTAGGGTGGAGTTTTTGTGGCAATAAGTTTCAGAAAATTGTTAGACCATGCTTGGAATGAGGAATCCAGAGGCAAAATAAAACATTTTGAAATTTTCCAGAACACTACCTTTCATGTCATCATTTTCATCTCTCTCTCACTTTGGCCACAACAAATTCACAAGCACTATGCTTTTGTCATCTTTGCTATTGTTATAAAAATGCTGTGCTTTTTTATGATCCCAATATGGATCTATATTCTTTGAAATAGTATATATCTCTTAATTCTATCATAAGCTGTCTTCCATTCTTTGTTTTTGAATTCTGCTGCCTAATTATGCCTTTGGCCAACCACTTGATAGCTTTTTCAAGTATCTCTTATTCTCAGGACTATTCTTGGGGACATCTTGTTCTTTTAAATCCCAAATTTGAGATTCGTTTAACATACTTTTGGCTCAAGATTGCCATCTTATCCTTAGTGAAGGCTGCATCTGCTAAGTCAGCTTCAGATTCTTTTTACTGCCATCAGTCCATGTGATCTGCACCATTTATCTCTAAGCAGTGTCTGCTTTTCACTCAGAAATACCTGTGATTCTTCTTTGGTCTATTTGATAGTTGATTTGGTATTGTTGTCCAGTATGCGGCCTGGGGGATTAAACTCTATCCCTCAGAATGTCTGTTTCTACAGCAAACAAATTAATGGGACAGCACTTTCTCTTGCAATCTTCTCAGATAATAAAAGACTAAATGTAAGATGATACTGTTTCCATTCTCCAAATTCCAGTGCTTCCAGTCTTGCTGAAGACCTAAGAACTCATAGGCGAAGTTGTTGATTTCATGTTATATCAGTAATCTTTTTCTTACAGAACTAAATTATTTAACATTGGATACATTTCAGTCAAGCTCTCACCATCAATAATAGTTTGCGTGGATGAGAAGACTGATAATTGGACAGATTCAGATTCAAGTTACACTTTACCATAGGCATTTTTCCCTCTATATTTCCAACTATATATAATTGATCAATTTTTTTATGTGAGACAAAAACCCTTAGCTATATCATTATTTATTTAATTTATATCCCACCTTTATTATTTTTATAAGCAACTCAAGGGGGCAAACATATTTAACACATCTTCTTCCTATTTTCCCACCACAGCAACCCTGTGATGTGGGTTGGACTGAGAGCAACTGGCCCAAGGTCACCCAGCCGGCTTTCATGGCTAAGGTGGGATTAGAATTTACAACCTCCCGGTTGTTAGTGAGTTACCTTAACCACTTGACCAAACAGGCTCTCACTTGCCAGAGAAAAAGAGGCAAATTATCTAACAGAAGAGGACATCTTGCCAAGCAGCAATTAATTTGGGATGCCATTGAATCAGCAGTCAAAAGTAGGTGTCTTCTGTCACCCTGCATCACTAAATTTGGTTCTGCTTCAGCCACAGTGATCTGTTTCATTTCCCCTGCATGGACATTAAATAATTTCTCCTTTTAGTCTTTCCCTGTATCAAGGAAATCCTCCAGAAGGCATTGGAATCAAGCTCTTCACAATTTGGAAGGGTTTTCAGGCCTTTGAAAGCTATTTTTATCATGGAGCAACCGATTATGGATAATCCTTTGGTTGGTTTGCCACGAACCACGGTATAAAGAATGACACAAAAAATACACTGTGCCTGGC
>JANHZU010002743.1:62717-77931 GCA_032468055.1 Acrochordus granulatus | reverse complement strand
AGATACCCATTCTTTAAACAATACATCATTTTTTTTAGTTAGAGTGTATCCCTGTTTTATGTGTTTCTAAATTCCTAATCAGAATCCTGCTGAAGACCCATAGTTATTTTAAGTAATTACATTCACATTGTCTCTTGGTAATCCTAGATCAAGTCTTCTATCCAGGCTTCGATTCCTTCCATTTTTCAGTTTGGGATAATTTGATTCCACAATCCTGCCAGAATCCAATAATGCAGTTATGTTGATTTCTTGGAGCTTTCCTCAAGGACTTCCTATGAGGCTAAAGTGGAAATATTTTGGGGTCTTTTTCCAGAAATAATATTTTAATATCCTCAGATTCATCACATTTTGGATGCTTGAAGCAGCAATAACTTGGCTCTCCATTTACTATAGTTATACTTTTGTAGTATTCTCTTCTTTTTGTCTTTTTTTGAGAGGTAATTTTTTTCTAGCCACCAATGAAGCATTTTAGGAAAAGTCTAGAAGGTTGTTCTCCTCTAGCATCCTCACCATTTCTGGCTTGAAGCATCTCATATTTTCATTGTTATCAGAACTGTTTGAATTCATAGCTACTACCCTCATTTATCTTTTTTCCATGTAAATATCATTTTGTTACCCATGGCAATGGTTTGCTGAGACGGAGCACTAAGCAATCCTATTACTCCTTCAGCCTTTGTTGCAAAAAGAACTTCAACCTTCTACTTGAATCAGTTCATTATATTTCAATAATTTTTTCCAAATTAATATCAGTGGAAGTCCCATTTCATTTCTATATGTTTATTTTAGTCTTATTTTATCATGATCATATTATACTATTTTACCAGGATTAGTGATTATTCCTACCTTTTTAGACTTTTCAAAGTCTGTCCAAAGAGAGTGATCTTTCAACAGACATTTTGGTAAATGGGTAGAGGGTAACAGTCAAGCTTTGCAATGAACTTGCCAAACAGATATGTTTCCTTCTGATCCATGCTTGTCCATACGTGTGATGGCAACATCAACAATCTTGAGTTGCTTTCCTAGATGAATTATATTCAACTACATTGGCTAAGCCTTTCCTTTCATCCAATATCATAAATGGAGATGCAGTCTTTAAAAGATTTGTCCTCTCTTTGGTTGCTTTACATAACCATATTCTCTTCCAGGTAAGCAGCTCATTACTGATCCATTTTAGTGAATCACCAAGGTCATAGTGGACAACAACTAATTATTACTAATCACATTTCCCTTAATCATTATCTTTGAATTCAGACAACACATCTCCCTACCCCACTTGTCTCTGATGATTTCACTGTTCCTTCAGATCTTCAATGTGAGTCTTAGATAATGAAAGGATTCAGTAGGAGTTATATTTAGATACATGGTACACAAAGCTCCCGCAAACCAATTCATACAGACTCCTTCACTGGGCATAATGTGTAAATGCAGAGGTGATTACGCAGTTGAAGGTAGTTCATTTTTTCTTTACCACGGAACATATATTTGTAAACATTTTAGACCATCGTATGCATATGCATATATAAAATAAATAGGATTGTGCAGTTTGGGAAGAAGTACTGTGGGAGCACATGGGAGCTTGAAGGCAGGATCTTTTTGTGATCATTAAGGCAGTTGTGCCTGACTCCAGGATTATGCAGCTGCTGTGAGGCTCCAGGGTATGGATACAGACACCGCTACTTTAATAATAGTCACTGACAATTGTGTTCACACTCCGATATGTTCCAAAGCACCTCTTTCCAGTCAAAACCAAAACATTGCATATCCTTAGAAGAAAGAAATGAATCTGTTATTTGGAGAGAGAAAAAAATAAAAGTTTCCAGGCCTTTGTAATGTGCCACCAAGTCAGTTCTGGTGAAGGTATGCACAAATGCTACCCATTCTGACTTGTTTTACCTCTATAAACACTTTATAACTGGCCTCTGTTTTTCTGCCATTAATGTGATCAGAATCAAACAGTTTGGAATATAATTATTCGTGAAATAGGTTTATTAGATCATCGTAGGTTTTGTCTAATCCCACATTGAAGTATAGCATTAAATCAAATATATTACAAAATGCTATAGTTCTGAACATAACAAACTCACTTAAAAGTAGCTAATACAGTAAAGTCCTATAAAAATAAGGTCATTTCCATTTACCAAGAAGTACTTGAATATCTTCTGATATTTAAAAGCTGTTTTATTATTACAAATGCATCTTACATTTATGAAGGCTTTACAAAATATAAAGAGATGATCTACATAGTTTGTTAGCAGAAACAAGCACCTTTCTTCAAAGACTTACAGCAACTTTTATCCATTTCAAGACTCACAGAGTGGAAGTGCTTTGGAAGTTTGGCCTCATCTGAGCAACTGGGTCACTAGCAAAGTGGCTCGGTGTGCCCAAGTCTTCAGCAGAGCAGTTGCATCATTTGACTGTTATAAATCCATCCTTGTTTGAGTGGTGACACATTTTAATATACAGTGGTGCCTCACAAGACGAGATTAATCTGTTCTGGAAGAACACTCTTAGCGCAAAATGCTCGTAAAGTGAAACGAGATTTCCCATAGGAAACAATGTAAAGTCGGATGATCCATTCCGCACCCCCAAAAATATTTACCAAAAAATCATTTTCAATGGAATTTGATGTAGAAATAGCTTCTGGCCTCTGCTGCTGCTTGCTGCCATCACTTCAAAAGGGCCTTTTTTCTCTCAGCTTTTCCGGGCGTCGTGGGCGATTTGAAAGCGCTTCTTCCCTCCGTACTATGAAGGGAAAAGCGACGAGGGGGGATTTCTGCTTTATTTGGTGCACATGCGGCTTTAAGAATATCCCGGCGCAAAGGAGAGGAGGGGGAGGGGATTTTCTGGAGATTGAATCGGGAGTCTGAAGTCTCAGGGAGTTCTCTCTCTTGAATGCCTTTCACTTAATTTACGCTGTTTACGAGAGAGGAGAGCTCCATTGTGAGATTTCCCACGTGAGCTGATCACGTGGTGCTCATTGCGATCAGGAATGTTGACCTGCTGCCATGTGGCAGCATAGGCAGAACACACGCACGCACGCTGCCACCCATATGGGAATGGAGTAAACTGCGCAAGAGGAGAGTTGGCAGAATGTGTGCGCGCGCGCGCTTGCATCGGCAGAACTCTCGCACGGGGTTGCTGTCTGCAACAATGGAGTAAAGCACAAGGTAAGAGTCGGCAGAACACGCGTGCGCTTGCTGCATCAGCAGAACTCTCGCACGGAGTTGCCTGAATGGGAAATACAGAGCGCGCTTACTGATAACACGCAAGGTTTGGCACGAAGTTTCCTCGTCTCATGAGTTGTGGCTCATCTAGCGGAATATTTTTGATGAAATTTTTTTGCTCATTCTGCAAGTTTCTCGTCTTGTGAGGTACCACTGTACTTGTATTGTGAACATCCAACTTTGATAGTGAATACCCAGGATTCTGTTTGAATACACTCATACCTGATTAACCTCCTGTTGATTGAAACACCTGACTCTAATTTATCAGTCAAATGAATCCTAGAGATTCACATTATTTTGCCACATATAAATATGTAGCTTTAAATATTTTTTCTCAATAAAGAAATGAACAAATATAATGTTTTTGATTCATTTGTGTAATTGGTTTGACTTTATCTAGTTTTAGGATTTGTTTGAAGAACAATGAATTTAATGGGATTGTTTAGTACAGTGTGTAATCCTCGCTTCATAAATGGATGGTTTATTATGATATTGTGTTAATATGTACCATGTTACTTCTTCAGGGTATTAAAGTTTCCAATATAGGGTATAGTCTAATTTTTAAATCACATATGAACAAACTTACAGAAATTAAATTGTCTCTGGTACTTATGAAGTGCCATACAGTAGGGTAATATAGAAAAAATAGGAACTGTTATCAAGCAACTATGAAATAAAATAGGGTAAAACCAGAAATACATTGGTGTAAATAAGGGAGATTTGGAATCTTTCAAGGCATATTTTGGAAGTTAGGAATCGCAAACTTAATATTTATGGATACTCATGGAAATAAAATGGAAATTTTAGAAAATTTCAGCTTAAAATAATCAATGTTGCTCACTACAAACTTCAGTTTTCAATATTGTGTTTATAACTCATTAACAGTGTCAAATTTTGGTTTGATATTGAAATTAACCTTCGAAATTGTTCATGTTAAAATATGTAAGGATAAAATTGATGTAGGTTTATTAATATTTATGTTAAATTATACATTTCCAATGCGAAGCCAGGAAAGACAAAAATAGGCAGTGGAATGAGCAATGTCGACATCTGAAAGAAGCTAATAGAAAAGGACATACTAAAGTCATGTTCACCATCATGAAAATGATGCAATCCAGCTTTTACACATGGCAAGGAATAGTTAACAACTGTAATGGGAATATATTAAGTGACCAGCAGAAGATTAAGAACAGGTGGAAAGAATATATGGAAAGACTCTGTAGCAGTTTGACTTACCATCAAGATGACATTGATGACAGTCTAATTAATAGTGGCCCAAACATCTTGAATGAAGAAATAGAATGGGCCATGGAGAAATTGCCGAACATGAAAGCCCCAGGTACTGATAGAATACCTGTGGAATTATTAAGACTAGTGCCAGTTAACATCATCATTGACCTGTGTCAAGAGAAATGGCCTCAGGATGAAAAATATTTTCATCCCATTAGTAAAGAAAGCCGATGCCAGAGATTGCTCCAACTATCTCACAATTGCACTGATTTCTCATACAAGCAAGATTCTATTAAAGATCATTCAACAAAAGTTATAGAATGTCATTGTCAGGAATGTACAAGCTGGATTTAGAAAGGAGTGTGGCAGTCAATATCATTTTGCCAATATTAGATGGATTAATGAAAAGGCTCGTAAATATCAAAAGGATCTATTGATATGTGTTTTATCAATTACAGAAAAGCTTTTGACTGTGTAGAACACAGTAAGCTATGGGTGGGATTTGCATGATCTTGATGTCCCAACCCACCTGATCACACTGATCAGAACACTGTACTCTGATCAGGAGGCAACAGTGAGAACACTCTATGGTGACACAGATTGGTTCAGGATCAGTAAGAGAGTTAGATAGGGATGTATTTTATCATCATTTTTGTTCAATCTGTATGCTGAAGTGATGGTCTGGAAATTAGATCTGGAACTGCCTTATTCTGGAGTGAAGATGGGGGAAGAACCATAAATAATTTGAGGTATTGATGATACAATGCTATTGGCAGAAAATAAGGAAGACCTGGAAAAAATGATCTGGAAAATCAAGGATGAAAGTGAAAAATTAGGACTGAGTCTCAAAATCAGCAAAATAAAGATAATGACAACAGCAGCAGATGGATATGTGATGTTTAAAATCAACAAGGAGGAAATTGAATTAGTTTGAGAATTTATCTTCCTTGGATCAAAAATTGTTCACAATGCCAATTCTACACCTGAAATCAAATGCAGGATAACCTTAGGCCGCACTGCAATGGTTAACATGAATAAGATCGGGAAAAGCAGAGACATTGATATAAAAACCAGGCTGTATAGAGCAATAGTCTTCCCTATAATGATGTGAGAGTTTGGACACCAAATAAGGCTAACCAAAAAAGAATTAATGTCTTTGAACTATGGTGCTGGCAAAAATTATTGCATATACCATGGACAACCAGAGTAATCAACAGAGAGGTGCTGAATTATATAAAATCAGACACATCATTAGAAGCCAAAATCACAAGACTACATTTGACTTACTTTGACCATGTCATGTGTGCAGATTCATTAGAGAAGTCAATAATGCTAGGAATAGTTAGTGGAATAAGAAGGGGCAGGCAAAGAATGTGCTGGCTTGATACCACCAAAAGTGCTACAAAGATGAACATCCAACAGCTGAAAGAAGCTGTGTTTGTCAGGGTACCATGGGGAGCACTTGCCTGTAAAGTTGCCAAGAGTCGGACACAACTGAATGGATAAAATCAAAATAAATTATACATTACTATATTTTTTTGTCTGAAGACATCTTCAGTCCCATTTCAAGGGAAATGGAAATAGAGTACTGGAGCCTTCAGAATTTGAGGTGTGTAAGAATTAAAGTTAGGAAAGACTTAGAGATTCATTGGCTAAAATTATAAACTCAAATTACCATAAGCTTAAATACCATGAATGCAGTATTAAACCAATGGTATAAGTATTAATTACTCTTGTACTGTTGTACCTAACTAGTCTCTGAAAACAAGACCATACTAATTGGATTCACTGATCAGAGTTTGTTTTTTTCCTCTGCAGGCCTCTCATTTTTTCTGGGGATTGTGGGCACTAATTCAAGCCAAATACTCTACTATTGACTTCGATTTTCTAGGGTAAGTAATTAACAGAATCATCCTATCTTCAGATTATAAGAATACTACATATTTACAGGATTTTGTATTAATAATAAACTTCAGATTTCAAACTTCTGAAAAATTTTCAATTTTTTTTCATGTTTAAGATATGGATCTTTAAATTTCAGGATAGTCAACTGCATAAAAGTATGATAGTAAAGTATAAACACATAACTAGCAGCTCTTCTAATTATAATTATTAAAATTTCATTTAGTCAAAGTTTGATGAATAGCTGTTTGTGATCAACTGCTAATGATTTATGAATGCAAATTATTTTTATCCCTTCAGAGAATTGAAGCTCAACCAAATTAATTTTTAAAATGTTTAAAAATCCATTGAAGCTATTTTGTGTACCTACAAATGACAACTGTTATAAAAATATAACACAACCACTAGATGGCAGAAAAACTAAATATAAGTGCATATAAAAGTTAAAAATTATGATTTATGTAAAACTGCATCCAGAATCATATTCCATTGAATGCTTTTGTTTCCTCATATAGGTATGCAATTGTTCGCTTCAATCAGTACTTCAAAATGAAGAATGAAGTAATGGCATTAAAACTTCCTGAATAAAATTTGAGAATTTCCTTTATCTGTTTATAAGACTCCTTACTGTTTTTGTCATGAGTACAGATAATAGGAAAAGCTCTACATTTGTATTTTTCTTTGGTGTTTTTTGCTTTTCATTACCTCTCAATAACAATATTTTAATGGTAAACTTCAAATGAAGGTCTTTTCTGATGTTGTGGAAGGATTAAAAGATGGATTTCTGAAACACAAGAGCAAATTTAATCCTTTTTCTTGTATTTTTAATGTGATACATGAATTATTTATTATAAGTTTAACATTCCAATGCTGCTGTTGATCCGCCTTTAAAGGAGAGGATGCAGGCTATCATCCTGTAAAGTTTTTGCATCTCAAAAGTTCAGTATTCAGTTGTTTAACTATGAACTGCATGGAGTCTACACAGTAACAGATCCCAGTTTGCACTCAAATTAGCTCACTGGTGCTGACTGGAGATTATATCAGGGTGAAACAAAATAATTTTCATTCTCTTATTTCTCTTAAGTTCTAGCAAGATGCTGTGTGGAAAAAAATGACCATTCTTTGTATAGTCGAACTTTTTGTGGAGGCCTACTCACTTCATTAAGGAAATGATGTTCACTTTCTCTCAGCCTTTAAACCTGAAGAAGGATTTTACCCTGAAATATAAGCTTCAAATGACCATTCATCCAAGTTTCATATAATTACTTTCCTAACAATAGTTTTTGAAATTTTTGAACATCGTGTTATATGTAGTCTAGGAATAAAAGTATTAGCTAGACACTGTAGTAAAAACCAACAGGGTTTTTGTTGAGCAATCCTATAATGATTGGGAGCAGAAGTGTACCACTTAATGTTTATTTCTTTAGGCTGTGTGAGTATTCATAATTTTCCTTCTTGATTCCTTGTCTTGATTCCACCTTCTTTGTCCTCTTTTCTTAGTAAATGATAGTGGATAGAAGAATAAGAAATGGTCATGAACATTTTGGTCTTCTTTTTCAAAAACTATCCTACCAAGAATGGTTTAAATTTCAAAAATGTGAAATGAAACACATTGTTTACTTTGCTCGTGTATGTGTGAGAGTATGTGTGTTTAAAAATAGGGAAGTGGCTTTAAACTTTGAAAGTCACTGTACTAAGTGGCATAATAATTTCTGTTGGTCTCACTTTTTACCCCACTTTGGTCACTTAAGTGCCCATGTATACAAAGTCTGTGTGTTCATATGCATTATGTGTAAATGCAAGTATACCTAAAATAGAGATGAAGTGGGGAACTTGTTGCCCAGACTCAATAAAAATATTTATTCAGAAATAGTTTATGGGACTTTTTAAGATAAACATTGGCTAAAAAATAAGTCTAACGATGTAATGCTAGAATGAATGAAAATTTCAACCACAAGTCACTGATAACACTTGTTTACAGAAATAAAACATGACTGGATACATTTTGAGATGTAATATTTTTAAAATCACTGTCTTCAAATGCCCCAAATTAGAATAGCGATGCCCCAATTATTTGGCAGTTAAATTAATTTATAGAAAGTTGGGTACCATCTATATTCTGTGGTCAGTTTTTCCCAATGTGTTGCTATGTAGATGTGATGAATGTAACTGCATGGTTAATGCTGAGGTTCATTTCATCTGGATGGTAACAGGAATTATATTCCTACTGAAAACTTTAATGCAGAGTAGGGTAGCTTTACTTTCAATATACTTTTCACCTCTTACAACAGTATGTATAAATTGGGCAGCTTCTCTTGATGATCAGCGTTGAGCCAATAATTAATAGAAATGTGTAATATATCAGATAAAGAGTGTTGCTTGAGCTCTAGAAAATAAGAAAACAGTACAGTTCTTTTTTATGTATTTTACGTATTCTTTAATGCCATTTTATAATGAAGCCCTTGGGAATTAGATGGAATTAAATTATTGAAAGTTTTGATTTTCAAAAGCCTAACTCTGCTTTGCTCAAAATACTCTTTGGAATTTAAACTTTATAAAATGTTACTGTTGGAAAAATTAAAAGCGATTTTCACATTTTTTCCTACCCCAGCAAGGCTTAAGGCTTAGTAATACTAGGAAATGGCTACTTTAGTTCATTATTATAATGGTTGTTATCATCTTCATTATTTTTGTTACATAGAAAATTATATCCAAAGTATGGCTACTCAGCCCCTCTGTTAAGCTGGAGGAGAAAGAATGTCCGTCCATGATTGCTGGATGCGGCAAATATTATTGATAAGCTTTTATTATGTTTCAACTGAGCTGAATATGAACCAATTAAAAGTTTTTTTTTTTAAATAATGAGCTATTTAGAAGAGATGTATTTTGGCTTGGTCTCCAAAGTGGCTGGATTTCAATCATGTTTCCACTTTTGCCAAAACTGTGTTAGATTGAACATTTTCCAGCACAGTATGTTTTTGAATACATACAAGATATATAAAAATAATTAGTGCTTTTAAGTCATGTTAAGAGAAAATATCCATTTATCTTGAAGAATAGTGCATGTAGATTAATATAGTTATATTTTGTTATTTCAGGGCTATGGTTTTGTACTCTCAACTGTTTTATTCCTATTTTAAATTGGATTTTGAAATGGTTTTGTCACACTTCCCAACTTGCTTTCATTTTTCAAGTACTCAAATCTTTTATTTTCCAGAGCTCTAAAAACAACCTCAGGTAATTCTAGCTGTGACTTGGTAACAAACTAATCTGTTGCCTTTACTTTTAAGTTAAAGATTCTGATGCCGTCACTAGTGGCATTGCTATAAAACATACTGAAAATAGGGAATTACTAGAAATAGCATTCAGCACTGTAAACATAAGCCTACAGACCATAGTGGCCTAGTAGCTTTTGTAAAGCAGAACTGCGTGAATTTTTCATCACACTGGCAATCAGACCAGGTTAATCATCTTACCTAATGGATTCAGACATCATTCCTTGGTAACGGTGGTGGATTTAAAAGAAAATTGGCATTGTTTCGAACTCTTGGCCTGGGGTTCTTAATGTGAATTTTGTAGGATTAGCTAATCAATTTATTGTAACCGGGTCTGACTGTGTATGTATAATAGTGTAAATAACCATTTGTAAATTAGTGTGAATTGTATGGTACCTCGCATTTATGAATTTATGTATTTTCATTGTATGTTCCTTTTTGTAGAATTTGGATGTAAACAGATAACCAGTTCTTGACATCTGTTGACAAATAAAGTTGCCTTCAAGAGAAATCCCAATTGAGAACAATAGGGTGCAGTACCTGAGAATACATATTAGCTTACATAAAGTGTCTTTCTGATTGTAGTTTCAGCCTTAGCATTCATACATTTACTTTGGAAGAGATAATCTAAACACGAGTTAGCACAATAATTGGTTTTAAATGACATTATCCATTTTTGCAGTAGGAAGCAGCTTGGCTACTTAGAAGAAAAACTGTTTTTTCTAATAAGATATGAAGGTCCACTCCAAGTTGGGTTTGTCATGCACAACTGATTCTTGCTTGGACAACCCTTCTACAAATCCCTTTCCAACAGCAGAGGCTCCTGCAAATTAAATAGCAACATCATCAAAGTTCATGGATAGAAATAGCTAAAACAAAAAGAAGATACATAAAACTGCAGCAGCAGTAAAAGATAGTCAAGTCCATAAAGACAATTAATTGAGGAATTTCCATAGGACGTACAGTATTTAAAAGAACTGTGGTTTACTCCTGGTTAATATTCAGCTTTTCATGAACTCTGGATTTGCACCCTCTGTTTCATTGATGTTCTCCAAAACGTCTTGTACAAATGCAGCAAGAACATTTGTGGGTATCTTTGAAGGTTTTTACAGTTGCAAGCATTCAAGGATTCCTTTTGCTGCTTCAGTGGTAAAACTGATAGTTGAACATTTTTTCAACTTGTCCTAATTTTCTTTTTGGTTGAAAGAGACCTTGTACCCAAAAGTAAAATTTTATCCTTGTCAATCCTGATACATGTTGTTTGGAAAGTTGTATTCTGTTGAGCCTATTTTTTTCAAATTAATTTACTTGTGCTTTTAAAGATTTTCTATACACACTTATAAATTTGTGAGGATTTGAAATGATTAGTTAATCTAGTTTTTCTGCAGAGCAGGCCTGGAATTCAGTTTCTGTTTAGTTAGACTGTTTATATATAGGGAATCTAATCCATTATAGATAAATGATTGTTGTCTGCTGCATCATTATGGATCATAAATGACTACAGCAGTGTTTTTCAACCTTGGCAATTTTAAGATGCATGGACCTCAATTCCCAGAATTCCCTAGCTAGCTAGGGGATTCTGAGAGCAGTCCACACATCTTAAAGTTGCCAAGATTGAAAAACACTGGACTAGAGACTTCCCAAAGTGGTTCAGCCCTATAATACCTGATAATGACTGCCAGTTGCTCTAGTATGCAGATTCAGAAGTGGGGTGGAGGGAGAGATGATCCATAAGAATTGTTTGCACATGACAAGGTTAAGAAAAGATGTTATTGTTTGCTAACTTAATGCTGGCATAGCGATGAATTACTAAATCTATGCCTGTTTTATATAAATTAGCAGAAAACAAATTAACTTCTGATTTCAGTAATTTTCCCCAGCAAATTTAAAATGTTCCCCTTCAAAAATAAAAGTTTTTGTCTTTTGAAATACTGCTATATAAAACCTTCATTTTCATATATTAAGAATATATTGATATCTGATGTGCTTAAATTGACCATATTTGTGTACATTTAGGATTTTAAAAAAAGCCTTGTTTTGTGAGAGCCAGCCATTTTGGCCAATAGTTGTGGTTGATGAGGAATGAAGGCGTGGACAATCTGGAACATATTTTTTACTTGGTCTCCATCTCAATGGAGTAAGTGCTGCAAGTGCTAATTAATGGGTTGATTGAGATAATAAGTACTTAAATGAGTTGTAAGCACTGCCAACTGAAAGTACTGTATAAATTATGAGTGACAGTAAAAGCAGTTCTCAGTTTGAAGACAAATACTAATGTAGACTAGCAAATACAGTGGCTCAACTGTGAAAATATGGATTAAAAATAGACATCAGTCACAAGGAACAGTAACATTATTGCTGGCCTTCATTTCAGTATCAAAATGGCATCCTATTATACTGATATACCCTATAACCTGTTGATTTTCAGAGATAGATCATAGTGTATAAGAAGCCTTATCCTTAAATTATTGTAAATTGTATCAGCGGCTGAAATACTTTAATATCTTGGGGTAATGAAAAACTTTGCATTTACAAGGATTCATTGCTTGAGGCTTATGTCCACATGTGACAACTGCATACAGGAGCAGAACATTCCTTTGGCTCTCTTTTCTTTCCTTATATTTTTTAATCTTTTGTAAGTCAGTCTTGTCCTGTAAAGGGTTGCCTGTCCAATGAAAGGGAGAGAAAAATCCCTAATCTGTATGTTATGAATGGAACTAAAAATTGTGTTTTCTGTTCATTGGCTTGTACTAGAGTGAACTTTTTTTAGCTAAGCGATGTTGAAGCTCTGTATTAAGGCCTTTTATCATTGATTGCAATGAAGGAATGTATCTTGCAAAGAGATTTATATTATGTAAATAATTAAAAATTGGTTGTAACAATAAAGTTGGTTTTTAACTGCATTAGTGCCTTTTATTCAGTTGTTTTATCTTTCATAACATACAGTTATGAAAAAAAATTGCTCAGAATTTTCTGACATCTGAAGAACCATTTTCTGACATCTGAATTTTTTTCAAGATTAGAATTTGACTTCCAAAATAAATTGACACCTTGACTTAAATATGGCCCCTAAAGCTTTCTGGATTGGATATTTTTAATATCAGAACATAAATCACGCTTACAATTGGGCTTTGAAATGTACTTTTCTCATATGAAAGTCCAGATCTAATTGCTCTTAATTTTTTTCCCCATAAGCAAATATAAAATAGCTGTCTTGCATTTGTATTAACTGACAGTTCCTCATCAGTTGTCCTTCCTTTTTTACTTGCCTAAGCAACTCAGCCCTCCTCTTACTAGCATATTTCACTCAAGCAGCTCTCTCAAGAGGAACAGTAGCTCAGAGCTTCAGTGCATTCTTTGCATATAGGAGACTCAACCTTCAAATTAGGAATGTCTCATGCCAAACAGTTGGACCAGACAGATCTTGGGAGCAGCTACCAGCAATAAGCAATAGTAATATAATACTGCTTACCAGCAGTAAGCAATAGTCCCAAGTATTTGATTTAAGCTTTGCCTTTCAGCTGAAATAAGTGGCTTCATTCTGGTCAGTTTGAACTGTATTGTGTTAATAGTGCTAAAACTACTATTAAAAGCTTGGCAAAAGAGATGAATCTTTAGAGAGAAATGTTACAAGAACATTCCATAGGTTCCTAACAATACAGCAGAGCATTCTCTGTGGTCTGCTTGTAGATTGGCCATTGAGAGCATTGTCTCAAATTCAGTCCAGGTTCTCATGCTTCAAGACCAATTGCATTTGAAAAGGAGTGATTACACCCTTTCCTAAGTGTTGTTTTTCAGAAATTATGCTTGACATACTGGACTTTTGCAGTATATTAGATCTTAATGCATCAGTTAGCTAATGCAGCTCAGGAAATAATTAGAACAAAAGACTCATCAGGAATTAGTTTCAAACAAAATCATTAGAAACTACATGTGGAACAAAGCTTGAGATGGTCTTCCATATGGTCAGTGAGAATGTGAAACAAGCACCAAGGTCATAAATGCACAATAAAACACTAATAAATGTTTTATTATAGGGTCATAAAAGTTAAGTGGCATTGTAATCCATTCTGAGTAGTACTAATTCCTTTCCTGCAGAAAAATTAGTCAAGGATTTTTTAAATCAAATATTCTAAGGAATGTTTAATATTCCTTATTAAAAAGCAGAATATTAGAATTCATTACTCTTAAACTTATTAGAATTAAATATTTGAAATATTCTAACCTCAGCATAATGAGCACACACCCTTATTTTTCCTCACAACAATCTTATCAAATTGGTTTGAGAAGGAATGACTGGCCCATCATTGAGCTTCAATAGCCAGGGATTACCTAGAATCTGGGCACTCCTTGCTCTAATCCAGTACCTTAATCACAGATTGTATTACTTCAACATAGTCTGTGAACATAATGTTTCTGGGTATTTTGAGCTTCCTAATGCCCATGTATAGGGCACATTTCTTGCATTACGCAAAGCTCAACAAAATACAATTTCGCCTTTGGCAAGCTGAAAGCTCAACAACCCAGCCATACTATCTGTCATGTAGCTACATGTACATGATATATACTTTTGCATTTGGCACCTTACATGAAACATTATTATACCAGACAACAAACTTGTTACAAATATGAGCTTGTACCTTACCCAGCACATTTTTTTGGCTGTTTTATTGCCTAATGCTTTTCCCAGGACACTGGCTTGGAATAATATTTTTAAAAGCAAATGACAAAAGAGAGGAGCATTTAATATAATGCATACTTCAGTTCGTTCCAAAGTCAGGACAAAGATCAAGAAAATTGATATTTTCAGCTTGGAGCATTAAAATTAGCTATTTCAAGATTAAAATATTCAGAAAGCACTTCTTCTGTTACAAGAAGATTTTACACCACCCTCAAATCCTGAGAAAGGTTTGGGTATAAATGTAATTCATAAGTGATAAAATACTTCTTGAGTATTCCCTAAGTGATTGCATTAATTATACAGAAGTTGGCAGATATCAAACATGAACCAGAAGCCAAGAAACCAACTATAGATTAAATTATTATAAAACACCAAGCAAGTAACCTACATAAAAACAAAAAAGGTATTTTATGGTATACCACCTATTCAATCTGCTTATTAGATTTAAACATCTCATCTTTTTCCCAGAAGCTCGAGGTAGCGTCGATATTTCTCCATTTTTCCTATAATAATCCTGGAAATTAAGTTGGTCTGATCGATTAACCCGGCATTTTCATGGTTGACAACAGTCTCTCCAGTTCTATTGCACCCTATCCACTACATCACAAATTTTAAGCAACTAATTTAAATGCTTAACGAATCATTTTTATTTTGAATGAGAAAGTTAGCTATAATCTGTATGAGATTTGAAATCTGGCCTAGCACCCATTTTCAAGGGGCAAAGAGACACAAAATATAATCAATATAGCACCACCTTAAAACATTGTTTCTCAACCTTGGCAACTTTAAGTTATGTGGACTTCAACTCCCAGAATTCCCCTACTAACCTCACATCCACTTCTAAGAAGGACGTAACAGATGTTTGCAAATTATGTCAGAAATTCTTTAGGGTTTTAGGAGCA
>JANHZU010002743.1:40171-62164 GCA_032468055.1 Acrochordus granulatus | reverse complement strand
ATTCTAAGGCTCATTGACTAATTCTTTGCTGGTTGGTGAGGCTAGGGAATCAATCTGGATTTTTGACAATGCAAGTAAAATATTCACGGCTGAGCTCTGATCCAAAGTACGGACAGTGAGGGTCTCTGGAATCGTGGCGGAAGCGTGTCTTTTTTCTTTTTGCTAGTTACCCTCCAGGAATCCTAGCCAAAATAGGAATTCTGGGAGGTGCAATCCCAAAATGTTTGGAGATAGAGTGCTAGACCGAAGAGTTTGCAGGGGAGCCTGCCCTTCTCACCAGCTGCTCTTTCCGGTTGCTATCAGAGATGCTGTGTGTCTTGTGGGTAAGCTACCAGAAGAAAGTATTATTTTCTCCTTTTATCTCCCAGTGAGTTGCAGCCAAGATCCGTAATTGCCTTGCTCCTAATGTTGCATAACTGTTAGCAAGACTCGAGCCAAGCATTAATGAATTTTACCAGAACTTCATTTTTTAATGAGCCTCATTAATCCTTAGTCAGGCGCGTTCCAGCCCACATTTTGTTCAAAGTGTAAAGTTGCCAACTGCGTTGTGCTATAAAAAACAACATATTTTCCCCCAGATTTTCAGATAAAATGAAATGATTTTTTAAAATTATCTTAGGAGAAATGCGAAAGTGAGATGTTTGACTTTTCTAAATGGACGTTGCAAAGAGTAGCCAGCTTTGGCGTCTCTTTGCAACAGCTAGCCCTAAAATGTTGGCTTTGGGTATAATTATGACTTTTTTTTAATTGGTTTGCTCATACTGATGATCTACCCATCTTAAAGTTTTCTTCTCTTAGGTAGAATTTGGCTGAATTTCTCAGCTATCATAAATCCTGAGAATTTGAATTTGCTTTTAAGACAAAGTATTAGGACTTTCTCTGGTCAATTTTACCCTATTTTTAATTGTCATTCAAACATATTATGAATTATGTGATTGTACATCCATGTAGTTAGTTAGTTAATTAGTTAGTGAACTTATATACTGCTGATCTCAGAAATGACTCTTGGCGGCTCACAATAAAAATATATTAATCATTATAAGGATTCATTCTATGATTCTATGGCTACAGATCCTCACAGGTTCCAATTTGTTAGTAAACAGGTTCTTTTATGGTCCATATATTGCCCAATCAAAGGAATTCTGGATGAGAAAATAACACATTTAGTTTTAACAATCTCTTTCTGACATTGGTCAGCTAGGTGCTTTAATTCTATTTTTAACACTAACTATAAAATACTTAGCAACCACCACCTGCTATTCTCTGTTTATCTGCAGATTACTGTTTTTGGTGCTACATCACCTTGCATCACAAGTATTCCAATTAGTTATCTTATTTAGCGAACTTAGTCTCCATAAACAGTTTGCTTCAAAGACCTATCTGAACTGCTAGCTGATATGCTTTTAGTTTTTGGAACAAATCTGTTGGAAATATTTGGGGAGATGCCTTATGATCAATACTGGTATTGCTGAAGTTTGCAAAATTGAACGTAATATTTCAAACCAATGCTTGATACCTTCAAAATGTTAGTTTTGGGAGCACATGAGCAGGCAAGGATTGGTGATTTTTAGGACAGGCCTAGGTCTTGTCACATTCCTGATCAAATCACTGAATTTGGGACTATAGTTCTGAATAGAAAATATGTACTGATTTTTTTCACTTAAAATTGAAGAAGTAATTTTCATTAGCTGAGCCCGTTCTGAAGCAAGTCAATGGGAATTTGCCAAGAGGAGTTGACCCATTTTCTTCCCATTTCAACAACTGCATTGTTGAAGGAGCAAGAATCTGCATCTTTTTGTACCCTCCAAAAGTCTGAGGTATGAGATTTTGGCTGGAGAGCTCATTTAAATTAAAAGTAAAATATTTAGCTTCCTTTCTCTCTGCTAAAGGATGGTGGTCTTTTTAAACCTGTGCGTTCTGTGCATTCTCAGGTACCTGGTGTGGAGAATATGGAACTAGAAACCACAGACTCAGATTTCTTTCAACTTTTTAAACCTGGCTAGGCATGTATTTTTATTTAAAGTCTTCTTATCTGAGCTGTGAACGGAAACCCCCTCCCATGTGAATTACAAATCAAGAAAGAGTTATAACTAGAAGGAAAAAGAATTGGCTAGAAAAGGAATATGTGGATGCTCAGATACCATTCTTAAGAGTTTGATGGAATGATAACTGGAAGACTTTGGAGAAGGAGCAAATCCACTTTCCTTCTGACTCATTTTTGTGGTCCTGCGGAATGCTGGGAGTTGAAGTTCAGCAGATTTAGAAGTCACCAGGTTGGATAGGCTGCAGTCTAGAAGAGATTAGTTCTCCTGCTGGCATCCCTCCAATGTGCAACATCCAGAATTAGCAATAGCAACCTCTATATATCTGGTGAACATCAAGTTGGAGAAGATGGCAGACTGTATGACAGAAAAATCAAGAGATCACCATTATTTATTTGTCTATCATGGTGATGTGTGGTCTGTGCAGACCTTCTTTAAATCATTACAAGGCATCTGTCTTATTTTTAGGTACTCACTGATCGATCCTAACTTAAAAACATCATGTTTTGTTCCATTTCATATTCTGATACTAGGTTAGATCCTTAAGTGGACAGCCACTGGCAGAGGCTGTCTTCATAATGGCATGAAAATATCTTCTAATTATGAAAATAAAGGAGAAAGAAGACCATGGGTAGGTGGATGGAATGAATGGCAGTCTGCCAGGACCAGCTGTGCAGAGATGGATTCAGAAATGCAACCTGTGCAGAATGAACAAAGGGACAATCAGCTTGCCTATTTGGATAATGAGAAAGAAAATGAGTAGGATGGCTTGCACAGAAAGCACAGTAACTAAAATGAACTAGCCAAGACACAGCTCTTATTTGTTTGCTCCTTCTTGGCATCTTCAAGATGCACCAAACTACAGCCCCCATCATCCTCAGCCAAATTGACTGGGATGATGGCATTTGAAGTCGGATACATTATGGTGACAGGCCCAAAGTCACCCAGTAAGCTAATCTAGAATAGTGTTTGCCACTTTGGAAATGAGAGACAGATAGCAGAAACCTTCAAGGCTGGGTTGAGTCAAAAATGTTGGAGAAATCCCACAAGGGAGGAATGGTTGGTGAAGTGGCTGGAATTTGTGGAGATGGCTAAATTAACTTCTTTGATTCGAGGAAAAAAAACAATACATTTATGGCTGAATGGAAACCCCTTAAAACTTTTTGCATAAAATAGGGAAAAATGCAATTATGACTCGTGGTTTTGATCATTAGGGAAAAAAACCCGGACAGTAAAAAAGAGTGCACTTTCCTTTGTAATCATAGAATAAGAGATAATTTTATAATTGTACTTATATTTGCTGCAAAGGAAATAGGAAGCATCTCCTCCCTCCCTCCCTACCTTTTCACTTTTATGTCGAACTCTTTATCAGTTTGTGTTAATTTTTATGTCCTTTGAAAAACTTTAAATAAAAATTAGAAAAAAATTTGGAGGAATAACATCAGTATTTAAACTTGGGGACTGACTTATGTAGAGGAGAGGAATCCAGGGTTCCTTAAGACTAAGAATTTCACAATATAGTATACGGCTTCCTAATTCTTTCCCATTAATCTCCTTATCTGAAATTCTTGTGTCTATTTGGAAGATAAAATTGAATTGGCATAACTGTACAAGGCCATTCTTGCTTCTTTGCTTTTCCTTTCCCACAGCTGTGACCTCCCCTCTGTTGACATTTCAACCTGAATCTCCATTGGAGAAGGACCTTTACTATGTCTTTACTATGTTTCTTGCCCCAAAGCCCCAACATCACCAAGGCTCATATGATCAGGAAGCAAGAGTATGCTTGTTGGCTTAATATGAGACACAGAAAAGGTTGTCATAGCCATCTACTGTTGTCAACCAGATCTTTTTATTAGGCATAATTACTTCACTCCCTGGGAGAACAGAAACACATAGCAGTTTTAATTCTTCTCTGATTTAATTAGGTGCCTCTAGTAACACTGTATGCTATTGAAATGCTTTAAGATTTTAAGAATAGAAGGCTTTGAGATTTGCCATGTATTGTGATTGCATTTCTGTTTTTTCATGGCAACTCAACTGGGATTGAAAGGTAGGGTGATGACAGCAAGCCTTTTACCCAGTTATGAGAATCTGTGCCCTTGATGTGGCCTGGTGTTTAGAAATGTGGGTATCTCAAAAGTAATTCAGCTTTTCTCTTGCAAAATTTCTTTTGACCTAAATTAGCAACCCAAAACGTGGATTAAGTTGCCTTGTTTGAAAAAGAATGACTTCTGCCTGAGAAGCAATATGCTAACTAAGGCTTTGTTCTGGGATTTTTATATAGGAGCTATTTTTCAGTTAACATTTCTTATGGGTGTGACAGTACAAGATGACTTCCTGAAATGGACTAAACTCCTTGAAACAGAGGGTTGTCTGCTGAAAACCAAATTGTTTGTTTATTATTTTATTTATTTACCAAACTTGTATGTTGCCAATCTTGCAAAAAGCTACTCTAGGCAGCTTACAAGCCATAGAAAACAATAAATGCTCATAGTAAAATTAATATAAAATTTGAAATCACGTTTGCTTCCTTATGTTCGCTCAAGCTCTAGAATAAGGCCTTCGTGGAAGCTTTAAGTGATGGTTGTCCAAAGAGTTGTATAATCACAAGTAACACTGTAAATGTTCTCTCTTAGGAGCGGTGGAGAAATTAGTAACCATGATTTCTCCTTAGAAATGTTAAACCCGGCCAATATTAAATCGTTACTCACTTTCAGTTTCTTTAAATATGTCAGTTGAAGTGGGGTGAGGATAGAGTAAGAAGAAATGATTCCCAGGAGCATTTTCCTCCTCCTGAATTCGATTCATGATTGACCCCATCCAACTTGAATTGTATTCAGATAGGAGACATGTAATGTTATCAGTGAGCATTAGTATCCAACAAAACTGTGCAAAAATCTGGATTTAAATTAGGAGTGTCCAACTTTGACAACTTTAAGATGTGTGGACTTCAACTCCCAGAATCCCTCAGCCAGCTATGATTCTGGGAATTGAAGTCCACACATCTTAAAACTGCCAAGTTGGACATGTCTGTTTTGAGTGGTAACATGTACTTCACAGTGTGAGGGGAGTACACACATGGCACATGTAAAGAATACTGATTTTAAACCAAATTCATCTTTTTCTGGCATTCACATGTCAGCGATGACAAATACTTGAAAGTGCTTTAATGAGTTTCCAGCACCTATGTACACACCCACCTCCATTTTGCATTGAATTTATCCTTTGAATCTGGATTTCTGCCCACTCCATCCTCGTCTTCTTTCCTTTTGTGCTGTGCATTGATTAGAAAGATTGCACATTCACTGCCATGTGTTTGGTAGAACTGTAGCTAAATAAAGACCAAAGGACTATTTAAGACTGGCAATAAGAATATTGCAACATGGTTCAAAGGGGGAAGAATGTCTAATTCTTGTTACTTAATATTTCTCCATAAAAAGCCATTTAAATTTAGAGAAAGCCCACCTCTTACTTGACTAGTAATTGGATTTGGAAAACATGTGCTTTGAATTGCCCAAGTTAGAATCATCACTGGACCATCTATGATATAGAATCTCATTTCAAATTATTGTTTTTGCTGTTGGTGTCTGGTGCAAACCATGATGATGTCATGTACAACATGGCACTATTGTGCCTTCTGTGTGAGTTTTTTCCTAAGCAAATGGCAATGCTTGTGTCATTTCTGCAATGAAGGTGTGACGAATGGGGCATGCTAGTTATGCTCGCAACACCTATGCTTGTTACCCCAAATCTTTTGTTCGGTCCTCACATTATGCTAAGGCATGATGTCAGTGTTAGGCTTGGCTTCATATGCTGCATGAACTGTGGTTCCTACAATAAAACCATGGAGAAACAAATCTCAATGTTGAGTTCTCCAAGGAAATGCCTACAGACCCTTCTTTTGGGTTTCACTAGTCCCCTTCCATCACTTTACGTTTTAAAATTTTTGAAGAGTTATACACCTATTCATCATGTAAAAAGTTGAGAAAATTAATGTAAGTCTAGGACAATACGTGTGTGTGCATCAAGATCAGTACAAGATAAGGTTATTAAAAGATATGTTGAAGATATACAGAGTAGAAAGGCAAGAAAGTAAAGGAAGTCCTCAAGTGGAAATGGATAGGTTCCAAATAACATCTTCATTTTTCATGATGGTACCAACATATTGAAGCTAGGATACATGTTTGCGTCTGGATTATTCTTAAAAGACATAAATACATTCCAGTTCTTTACATGTGATAATCTTGGGAAGAAAAGAGAAGAAAATGACTGCCTTGACTGGTTGCTATGATTTTTTAAAGTCCTGCCTATTTGAGAGTTCACACTTGTCTATAAAATATGCATAAGAGGTTTAGAGCAGTGTTAATCGCAGTTATTTTCTTTTTCCACCAACATGTCAAACTGACAGACGTGGAATATAGCAATAGTGAGGAATTACATCATAATGTGCAGTTGTGAGAAATGTATGGTCATGGGAGGGTCAAAACAGATGCAGCCATGCTGCGAGTGGGTCACAAGTTATGTTGAATAGTAATAATGTGACTGTTTGTTTTGGCTTACTGCATTATGTATAGCCAGTCACCCAACACTGTAAATTGTGGTTTACGATGGTAGGATGAATAACTCCAACTTTGTTGGGTGAATCAACAAGTCATGGTTTTGTAAATTGTGGCTTGGCACAATTTGTGAATCACTGTTGCCCAAACACATCTAAAGAGTGTCAGGTTAAAAAAGGATATAAAAGGTTGAGGTTTCACTGCCAGTTGTGATCAACTCTAGGGTGATCAAGAGCCAGCGTTCATCCGAGGACACATCCATGGTCACATGGCTGGCATGACTAGATGCCAAAGGCGCATGGAAGCTGTTACCTTTCCTGCCAGAGTTGGTAGTACCTATTTATCTACTGGCATTTGTGTGCTTTCAAAGTGCTAGGTTGGCAGACAACAGGAGCTCACCTTGTTGCATGGCAGTGCTGCATTTTGATCTCGGGTCGCTGACCTTCCAGCCAACAAGCTGAGCATCTTAACCACTTGTGCCACCGTGCCTCAGCAAAAAAGGGTACAGATGGCTGAAATAACATGGGGAATCCTGTTATTTTGGCCATCCATAAGGAAATCAGCTAAATGACTTTTGGCTAAATCTTCCCAGTTGGTTGCCATTTACTGTAACTGACTTGTGTTTTTTTAAGGGCAGGAGTACTCCAACTCCGTTGGGTGCACGTCTTTAATGAGTTGACTTGGAACAAGGAAATCACAGCTCTGAATACAGAGAACTTAGGCTTTCTTGAAATCAACCACGAACACACCACACAGTACTCGATTCACAAAATGTGAAAAGCTTGAGGAAAAGTGTGGGTGTTAAATGAATGACTTGGAACTTAACAAGATTGGCTGGATGGCGACAGCTCCTTTGTTCCATGCCTGGGTTTTTTTCTTTTGTGACATGGAAGAACCCCGAGCTGATTTTCAAACAATGCAATTCCCTTGCATTTCCTGGGCTGAGGTGTGGTGGAAATATTTCCTTTTCTGGAAATATTTTTCTGTTGTCTTGTTCTGGAGATTGAACTACATACAATACGTGAACAATGAAACTGAACTTTGTTACATGTTTATTGCAAAGATGATTGAAATAACACACAATGAACTGAGTTTTCCGAACTAAAACAATTAGGAAGCTGAGCCTTATGGTTCCTAGGGGATACGAGGTCCCTAAAGGGATGCTTTATGGATCCTAGTTACTTCCCGGTTTCAGTGGAAAAAAACCAGGCCACTGTCATGGTTAAAATCATTAATCTGAACTGGAAGAACTATAGCCAAGTCCATATTTGATCACAAAACTCACTACATAACTTTGGACCAATAATTTTCTCTCAATTTATATCACAGGATTGTTGTACAGGTAGTCCTCTTTTAGCATCTACCTCATTTAGCAACAGTTTGCAGTGACAGAGGTGATGAAATGTAATTTTATCTTAACCCTAACTTTTGCAGGTCTTAAAGCAAAGGAAAGCTGAGATAAGATTGTCTGCACAGGCATGGTTTATTTAACGACTACTTTCTTAATGACCAAGTTGCTGGTCCCAATTTTGTTCAGTAAACAAGGACTATCTGTAATGGGAATCAAGCTAGAAAAAACACCATTTCTAAAGGGTATTTCCGTAGTTACCCATTCTTCCTCTCCAATTCTTCTTCTTTTTCTATCTTTAACCCTATCTCTATCCCTTCCTCAGAACAACACTTAGTGCCATAGTATGTTCCTTGCCATGACACAGACATCTAAATTGAGAATGTGATTTTGAGTAGTCTAGGGTAAAGTACAAAGTTATGGGAACTGTCTCCTTTCTTGTTACTGCATCCTCGGTCACTGTCATTCCTACTTTCCCTTCTGCTTCATCTCTTGAAATCAGTGGACCTACATCACAAATTGATTCTCAGGATTCAATTTTAGTTTGGCGGTCTTGAATAAAGAGCTTCTCTCCGTCTGATTCCACATTTTACAGAAATGTGGATGGTGGTGGTCCAGGATAGCTACTCCTGTAGGAGAAGAAAGACAAGGGTTAAGAGGGAGATCAGCCTTGAGTCACTGTGCACACACAAACGCCAAAGGTCCAACCCTTGTGAGGACTCTTAGCCTTATCTGTGGAGTGCAGGTATTCAGCGGGCAGTTGCAGAAATTCTTGTGATCATGCAGCTTTGATAAATCTGTTATCTAGGACTGCACTGACTGAGCCTGATTGTTAGTGGCTCACAAAAATTTCTCCAACTGCCTGCCAAACATCTGTACTCCTCAGATAAGGCTAATGGTCTTCACAGGAGGTTGCATCTTTGGTATAATGTCAAAGAATCTTTTTGCATGCATAATGATTCAAGGCTGATCTCTCTCTTAATCCCTGGCTCCGTCCTTCCTTCTCCCATGCGCCATTGCCTTCTTCCTTTAGAAAAAGAAAAAGGTTGAATCAAATGCTATTAATAGGGAGGGACTCAGTATGATTTTGGCTGCCCCATATGAAGAACCTATAAATTTTTGGGAATTCTTCATTTCAACTGGCCAACAGGTTCCCCTGCATTGGAGGAATTAGATGAGGCTGCCATTTTGGGCAACATGGCTTAAGCAATTTTTTTTCTGAGCCCTTGAGAGTTTTTGAAGCTATTGCTTGCCTCCAACAGTGAGCGGAGACTAGGGACATCTGCAGGGGGGAACAAAATATGCAAGATGATGGGCATGGTATTTATGATTCAAGCCCTCCCCTCTTGTGCATGCATACTAAAGAGGTGGGGCTTCACTTTTGATGCCACATCCATCGTCATGTAATGCTAACACCCTCTTCTAAATGACTCTGTGATTTTCTTCTTAGCCCAGGTTTGGTGCCCATTCTTCATTTTGAAATACCATGTTCTGTCATGACTCTGGTTCACTTCAAACTATTATTTACAGCAGCCCTGAACATTCCACTTTGAGCACAGTCTTTTTCCATTTTTGGCAGGTTTTCATGGGAGCTTAAGAGTTTTTGGAAGCAAAATATCCCTGTTCCCACTCTTAAAAGTTGGTGTGTGTGTGTATTACACTGTGAATTTTAGATGTTGTAAGCCACCCAAAGTTGCCTGTATGTGAGTTGGGTGGCCCAATAAATGTGTTTAATTAATAAAACCATCCCTCAACTCAAAGTAGTCACTTTGCTACTGAATTTCAGAGATAATCTTGGGGTACCAGCTTTATAGCGAGAGGGTCAGGCAAAATGTATTCAGTGGTTTAACTCAAGATTAAAAGTAGTACTTCCTCTTCCTCCTCCTCTATTCTCCTCTTCTTCCCTTCTTCTCTTTTTCTTCTTCCTCCTCCTCCTTCTTCTTCCCCCTCCTTCTTCTGCACCTGCTTAATATTTCTTCTTGCTCAACTGCAGAAAGTTAAAAATAAGATTTTCCATCTAATGACATTTCTATTCTTATCGCACATTGATTGACATGTTTGTGTCTCCTGCTGCTTCCCACTTCCCATGTTCCCATTTATTTATTTATTTGATAAACAGGCAGATAATGTTTGCATCGCTGCCATCTCAGATCTCTTCAGGGTTAAAAGTATTCCAGAATATTGAGTGCTAAGATCCATAAGTATTTCCAGAAAGTTTTGGATACAGAGAGATGCTTTGAGATTGGCAGTGCCAGGGGTAGCAGGTGCCTTTCAGAACTAGTAAGCCAGAAGAAAGGAGTGCCAACATCCAGGGTTGACCCGGCCATTAGGCAGCATGAGAAAGTTGTTTCAGGCTACAGATGCTGAATAAGAGATATTAGAAAATTTAGTTGTGAACCAAACAGTCTGTCCTGCATGCCTTGGCCTTTTGCTGTCTCATTTTCAGATATAAAGCCAGATTCAAATGAAAATGTAATTATAATAAGGCTTGAAGGATCAGGCTTAGTCAGTGCAGTTCTAGTCAACAGGTTTACGGAGGCTACAAGGTCACAAGAATTTCTCCAACTGCCCGCCAAAAATACCTCCATTCCCCAGATAAGACTTATGGTCTTTACAGGAAGTTGAACCTTTGGCATTTGTCTATGCTGAGTGACTCCTGGCTGATCCCCCTCTTAACACCTGGCTCTGCCCTTCCTTCTCCTACAGTAATGAGAGTTTGAGGGATTTTGTCTGAGGCAATAAAATATTTTGGTCCAGCCTTCTCACCAATGGGTATTCCCCACGAAATCTAGTTCTGATTCTGTTCACCTACCCTGCAATGAGATTAAGAGCTCTTGCCCATTGCAAAATAATTCACAGAGAGTTAAATCTCATTGAATTTCATGGTCCTCTTTTAAACTGACTGTGTTTACATGCTGCCGTAATTTATTTTTTGCTGGGAGAAAAAGTGATTTCTTTCCCCCAACCTTTTTCAGTTATCCTGCAATTAGTTCACTATGACTTAGGGATGGAGTGGATGATGCTAAGTTAATGAAAGGTGAAAGCACACAGTGCTTGACCAGTGTTTCTCAATCGTGGCAACTTTGTGACATGTGGGCTTCAATGCCCAGAATTCCCCAGCCAGCACTCTGGTAATTAAAGTCTGCATATGCTGAATGGGGAATTCTGGGTGTTGAAGTCCACCTATCTTAAAATTGCTAAGATTGAGAAACATTGACAGAAGCAATGATATAAGCCAGATTTTACTTGTTCATTTAGACATGCAACTGTCATTTGGCCATGACAATGCCTTTGGTATGACCCCTGTATTGAGCATGTCTTGCAAGCAATTAAGGCATCAAGAAAAAGCAAGGATTTTATTATATATCACATATCTTGAAAACGCTTGTAGTTTTCAAATGTTTGTCTAACACTAAGTATAATTAAAAAAATCATATAAAATAAAACAAAATAAGGTGAGATAAATGCCATGCTTGAGGGCAAAATGCAGTTTCTTTAAATGGCTCATAACTCTTTAAATACTGAGGGCTACTTGTGGGTTTTGAATGAAAGCTGAAGAAGGCTGGGACAAATTAAACTCTTAATTTGATTAAAGAGGGTTAATATTATTCCTTTTGTTTTTAATAATTTGCCTTATGTCACATTAAAATCCCAATCCGGTAGCAACAATCATTGGCGATGCAATCTAAGATTTTTGCAGGCCCTGTGTAAGTGGGGTCATTGAGTTTATACATCCCCCCCATCTTAAAATATTAAAAATAAGAACATACAGCATCCTATTTAATTATGTAATTAATGTGGAAATCGTATATACATCTACCATAGCCCATTTATCTAAGAATAAATTCCATTGAATGTTGGGACTCTCTTATTATTTATGCATTTATTATTTAATGTATTTAGGGACTGTCTTTTAAGATGGCCACAGGGTCCTCAGACAAACACTGGCTCTACGGCTTGGAAATGGGCGTGAGCACCACTCCCTAGAGTTGGTCACAACTGGCAAGGTGACCTTTACCTTTACCTATAATTGGATTACGCACAAAGCCATGGATACGTCAAATGGGTACCCACGACTCTGAGATTTATATTGTCGATAAAAAAGTAGTGGTAAAAACATGACTAAATTATCAAATATATTGTTTGAAATCACAGAAAGTATTTTGGAAAAGCAATCTAGAAAAAGGTGGTTTTAAGGTCTCTCTGAATGCTTGTCTTAATGGAGCAAGTATGATTCACTGGGAAGTGAGTTTCATAGCTATTCTGTCTCTTCAGGAAGGTCCTGTCCTTCTCAGCAGCATGTGTGAAATTAATTTTAAATACACTTGCTCACCAAGATTCACAGACCCTCAGGGGTGTCCACAGGGTGTGGTAAAAAAGTCAAGATGGCAACTGCAATGGAAGCTCCACGTATTTTTTTAAGTGCACACACTAAAAAAGGGGGAGGTGTTTTGATCGCATTGTTGAGGCTGCCTTCTTGACTTTTTTGATCATACCCTATTGACCCCGCTGGTTGTTCAGAAGAATTATACAGTGGTGTTGTTACAGTCTTCATACAACAGCCAGATGCCAAATGAAATAACTTTGCAAACAATGACACAGTTTGCAGAATAACAGGGAAATATGCTCGCTGATGTAGCTTACAGACCTGTGCCAGTCCACCTCAAAGAGGTACTTTGTTGTGATGAACATGAAGCAGTGCTCAAAAGAATGGAGTAACCGTACTGTTTAGCGTTCTTCTTGGCTTCTCTCTTCCCAGAGAGGTTGAGCTTTGAAGAAGAGGAAACATCCTTTGAGAGAGCTGTAGGAGAAGGCTGAGGGAAATCTTCTGCAGCACTAGCCTATGTGCTTCCAGGTTAAGGGGCTTTAGCGTGGTTGGAGTCATGGGAGAAATATGAGGTGCTGTGGAAAACCAGGGATGGTGGGCTGATACAGTGGTGGGAAAATATTGGGAAGATTGAAAGATGCTGGGAAGGTGGAAGCTGGATGCATACATTTACCAACTTGCAAAATGATAGTTAGATTTAATGGTAATTTAGGTGGGAGTTGGGAAGGTTTCTAAAAACTCCAAAAGTGATGTCCCAAAGACTGGGAATCCTTATGACTGAGACAGGAATCCCACTAGTGATATAGGACCTTCTAGCTTCACTGAGCCATCACTGAGATGACAGAGGATTTGTCAGCTGATGCCAAAGTTGGTTTGAACTTCAACCAACTCCCTGGTTGGTTGGCAGGCAAGAAATCTAATCCTTGATTGGAATGAGTTGTGGAAACACATGAAATGTGGGAGGTAGCTTTCCCCACATCTAATAGAGTTTATCACCAAATCACTAACACTATTTGGAATAAATCTTTTTCATTAATGAATTGATTGATTAAATGTATGTAAGTCACTGGCTGGCTTGACAGGGCTGTGGTCCTGAGAGGTGTCCCTGATTGACATTAAGCCTATGTTCATTACAGCTGTTTTCTCACAGCGATACTTTGATGATTCTAGGATATAAATGTCTAGCAGGGATCCTCCAAAATAGTTTGGCCACATGTTGCCTTGGCAAGCTGCTGCCAGCAGAGGGATAAAACAGCAGCGATCTTTCTTACGAAGCTGGATAAATGTGCTGGAAAGCAATTTCGTCTGACACAGAGGGGCACAAGACGAAAGTGTCCTGCCTTCCAGGGGTTGCAGATCAGTACATACACAAGTAGTGACGGTTCTCTACCCTTGTCCATATGACACGACTATTCTGGGATCTGCAATGGCTTCCAGGATGCTTCTGGGTGCAGCTCGAGGTGCTGATGGTCACCTTCAAAGGTCTGCATGGTTCAGGATCTGGATCCCTTCAAAGCCTCAGGCTGAGTCTACCTGGTGAGTAATGGTGAGAAGAGAAGACGCTTCAACGTTCCCGTCACGATGGAACGGCACCTATTGGATCCTCACAACGGAGCCATCTCAGGACCGCCCTTTCCTTCGGGAGCTTCAGAAGCGCCCGGAAGATACGGCTCCTTCCACTGAGTGGTGGTGCCACTAGGGGATGTTGTTGTTTTGGTTGTTATGATTTGACTGCAATGTGTTTCGTTGCACTCAAAATCATTTGGAGCCGAGTTCCAGAGAAGTCATAATAAAGAAGCAACCAGTCAAAGAAACATAGTTTTAATCAAAGAGAATATATGTAGTTCAGGGTTGAACTGCATGTGGAGTCCCAGGAGAAAAAGTTTTTTCACGTTTTCCGTCTGCCTTGATCGTTGACGAAGAACTAGCTTGTAGGTCATTTGCGTTTAAATTCCAGAAACGTCGGCGACAGGAGAGAAAAAGGCGAGCGATGAACCCCCTCATTTCCATTTGGTATCACTTTCTGACTTGGTTTCCTACGTATTTATTTAGTTATATCCCACCTTTATAATTTGATGGACAGCTCAAGGCAAAGGAACACACCTGCCTCCTCCTTTGCTCCCTGCAGCAACAACAACCCTGCGAGGCGGGTTGGGCTTAGGCTCACAAGACCATCTTACATGTTTGATCAATTTGGAGCCGACGCAGGGAGGAAAAGAGACGCGATCAAACCGCTATTCCAGCATCGGAAACTCAGCAGTACGTTTCCTTGCCACTTTGCCTGAAAAATTACAGCAAGCGGCGGGAACGTCTCTTGCAGATTGGCAAACTCCGTGACTTTGCCGGTTATCCCTTACTTAAAAGCTATCAGTTGGGAGCTGTTGTGTGCGTTGCCCCCCAGAGTCCACTGAACCTTTTCAGGCTTTAATTAAGGGTGACAAACCCTTTGAACATCACAGTATTCATCTGCTCGCGTGTGCAAAGCCGAGTGTAACAAAATAATTTAATCAAACCACCAGCCTAATAAAGGCTCTTGTTGCCTCCACTAAATGGTGTTACTGTGGCAGCAGCTCATAGTTTCACATTTAAAAAAGCAGGTCAGAGTGTTCATTCATCTTGATTAGCAATGCCAACCTAATTACTTCTGGAGGAAACAGTAATTAGCTGGAGTCTCACCTCATTAATCATGACATTCTTGTAGCAGACTATTTTTATCTGATAAATGGCTTGGATTGGAACAAGGTGTATATTTGAATCACAGTTAATTGTATACAGCTTGATGCATTTTGCTTTTTTTTTAAAAAAAATATCTTTTAACTGCTTCCTTTCTTTCTCATGTCGAGGGGCCCTTCCTGTGCAGTGGTACAGCAGGAAGGGGCCAGTTGGGTTTGTCCTTCAGTCAAAGCCGCTTTCTCAGACAGGGCAACCCGCTAAGGAAGGGCGGGGCTAAACTGAGTGGGGGCGGAGCCAGATCTGACATGGGCGGGGCCACCCTTCCCAAAGTGGGTGCGCCTTTGCTTGCTTCTTTTGGGAAAAAAAGGACTGAATCTGTTTAGATAGGCGAAAAATAAGCGCGAAAGCATATAAAGAAGAGCGAGGGAAAGATTGAAGGGAAAAAGTGAAGAACGCGATGAAGAAAGAAAATAAAGAGGAAAAGATACGTAAAGAAGTGACCTTCCAATCTCCTTTACAGCAATTACAAATAAAGTTGTTCCCCTTCCTCCCTCATTCAAATTCCCCCTCTTCCCTCATTCAAATTACATGACAGAGATTCCTTCTGTCCCACATTCAACTCTTGTTTTCAATCGGCAAGTCTACAAATCACGCTTTCAGAAAAAAGTCCATAAAAGGTTTCCTTTTATACCTTTTCCAGGCAGCTGTAAACATCAGTAGCTGGAAGTCAAATGTGAATGATTAAGAGGACATTTCTTTAGAAACCAATGAAATATAGGAAACAAATGATGTACAAAGAGTCCTCGACTTATGATCATAACAAGTTATGAGCTTTTCCATCACAGTTGGAATTCGTGGCAGTCATAAAGCGTGCTATCCACGTGAACGACCCCCTTTTTTCCAGCTGTAGAGAAAAGGATTGCATCCGATTCTCCCAATGTATTACCACGAGAAATTGCTGCTTCCTCCGTTGAAGGCCTCCTCCCTCCTCTTTTTGGGACTTATGATCCAGATCAGGTCATATGCAGTCTGCTGTGGGGTCACTAAACAAGGACTTCTTGCACTTGACTGGCTCTTGCATGGAAGGAGGACGATGGCCACAGCTGACTTTAGTTTTGGAGGACTTGATTTGTCTTAATGTGATATGTTGCTCATTATTATTGCACTTTGAATGGGATCCAAATCAGTCATTGGACATGGAAAAAAAACCCTTTGATTTCTTGCTGGCTGAAGTTCTTTATATTGCTGCGACCGCACTTGGTGCGCACGCCTGGTGACAGTCCGTATGATCCTCCTGTCTTTGGAACGGCCTGTTCCACTCGAGAGAGCCTCTGGGGATGCTGGAGCCATATCTGAATGTGCAAATGAAACCTGGAGTAGGACATCGAGACCCTAGTAAGACCGCCTTGCAGGGGTGTCCAACCTTGGCAGCTTTAAGATATGTGGACGTCAATCCCCAGAACTGGCTGAGGAATTGTGGGAGTTGAAGTCCACACCTCTTAAAGTTGCCAAGGATGGGCATGCCTGGGGGCAATGGCTCCTTTTGGAAAATGAGCTGCTTCCTACTACTGATGTCAATGGATGCTGCAGTGTCGGGTGTGTCCATAAACTGCAGCCCTTTTTTGGGGAGGGGATGGGACGGAGTCGAGGGGCAGCGCTATCCCAAAAGGTAATTTTCTTCTTCCTAAAGTCAAGACCAACTTCTCAGCAATGCCTCCTATTTATCACGATCCATCTTTAACATATAGGTAGTTCTTGACTTTCAGACATTCACTTAGTGACGGTTCAAAGTTACAACAGTGCTGCAAAAAGTGACTTACAATGGTCCTTGCACTTACAACAATCCCTATCATTGCATATCAAAATCTGGGCTCTTGGCACTTGGCACGGATTTATGATGGTTGCAGCATCCCAGAGTCATCTGATCCCCACGTGGAACCTTCTCAGCCAGCTTTCGACAAGCAGGGTCAATGGGGGAAGCTGCATTCACTAAATGACTACATGCTGAACAACTGGTGATGCACTTAATGACCATGGCCAAAATGGTTGTAAAATCAGGAGAGACTCACTTATCAACTGCCTCGCTGAGAAACATAAACTCCCATTCCAATTGTGGTTGCAAGTCGAGGACTACTTGTATTGGACATCATTCCGTCCATAGTCCAGGGTCAAAGTTATATAAGCCCTTATCAGTTCTGATGTCATTGTGTGAAATTGGTAATTGTCACTTACAGGAAAATAAAAACGTTATCCTGAAATGGATTCTGCTCTTCATAATCAAAAGTCCTGGGCAAAGATGACCAGTCGTCTTACTTGCTGAGCACAAAGCGGGTTAGCCTGCAATTCTGCATATTTTATTTTATGTATTTATTTGCCAAATGGAGACCCCTCTTTTCTTTCAGGAGCTCAAAACAACGTACAAAACAGCCCCTCCTTCCATTTCTCCAACAGCCACAACCACCTTGGGAGGGAGGATGGGCGGAGAAAGATTGGTCCCAAATCATCCATGGGGTTTGGGGGGGCACTTCCCAGGGCACGCCAACACATTCACCGGGACCCCGTAGTGACTTTCTGTCTCCTGTTGTGGGAAAAGCCACTGCAGTCCGTGCGTCCACCATCACATTCAGTTGGGTTGGCCTTGGGCTGGGTCTAGCCTGATAGGTGAAGCCCCCCGTGCTTTGGTTTGGAGCCCCGTTTCTCCACCTTGGGAACTTCACGACGGGCGGATTTGAACTTGCGGAATTCCCCAGCCGGTCCTCACGTGCATGCTGATTGAAGAAGTCTGGGAATTGAAGCCTGCCCATCTTGAACTCCCCAGGGCCGAGAAACACTGGCTTAGAGCACCGTGTGAACGGTTTCGGAGGTTTACCTGCAGTATTTGTGTGCATTAAGTCTTTGAATCGCTGTCAACTCCTGGACTGTTACAGAACAGGGAAAGGAGCGAAGGGTCTGGGAAGTGCCACGGTCACAACAGTGGCCACTTTTGGAGCCCAAACGTCACAGCATTTGCCGCCTCTGTGCCGGGAAAGGGAATTTTGCACCGTCTCTCCCAGTACGTCCGCGACATTTTCCCCTGCAATCGCAATGACAACGAGAGACAGTTTGGGGCAGTGGTGAAGTTGCTGGCCTAGAAACGGGAGGCGGGGAGTTCGAGTCCCGCCGTAGGCACAAAAGCTGGCTGGGAGACTCGGGGCCCATCGCCAGGAGACGGGGAGTCCTGGTTTTCTCCGCTCCTGTTCTGTGGCTGAACTCCTTGACCAAGCAGGGAAGTGAGGCTGACTGAGGACAGGACTCCTCACTTGGAACTTGTGCTTCCCGTAGGAGGGAAATCACCCATTGAAGAGTCACAAGATCCTCAGTCAGGACGGAAACTGCAAGTCTTTGTGTCAAATCCATTGGCCAGCACAAAGAAAACGGCCGATGCCCAGGCACGAGAGGGCTGCTCAAGAGGCGTCAGAAGAAAAGGTGTTGTGTGCATTCAAGAGAGCGGATGGGGGCTGGAATCAAACTACATTTCCCCCCGTCTTTTTGTCACTTTCCAAACAGACTTCTCTCTTTCTCTCTCTTTAATGAAAAGCACTGTGGCAAATATTGTGTCTTTTTGGGCTGTTGTTTGCTCGTTTGGTTTTGTTTTTTCAAAAAAAGAAGATAAAAAGAAACCAAGGAGTCACACAGGCAAAAAGCTTAATCTTTGCAGTTGAAAGCGTGTTGGACAAGGATGTGAGCAAAAAGAACAAGGAAATAATAACACCAAAACAATGAAATTTAATTACCAAAACTCAGCATGAGTTATAACTAGCTGCTCGTTCCTGCTTTTAGAACATGCTCACCGTTGAAAAACACAAGACCGAGAGGGAACATTACAAAACGTTACGAGTATTATTCAAATCAGATGCAGGACTTGAGAAGAAAGGCATGGAGGTTTAAATTTTAAATGTTGGCAGGGGGTGAAAGGAAGTGGGGATTAGGAGGACAATGGGAAAGACATTATAGAGAGCTAAAGGGAAGTTGGGGGCTCAGCACCACACCGAAGGAGAGTGTGCCGGGAGGACCTGCATGTGCCAAGAGGAACTTCGTGTATTTACTTAGGGCAAGAGACAATTCACAAGATGGGGAAGTTCTCAGATCAGAGCTGCCTTCCAGGGAAGGAAGGAAGGAAGGAAGGAAGGAAGGAAGGAAGGAAGGAAGGAAGGAAGGAAGGAAGGAAAAGAGATGGAAGGAAAATGGAGGAAGGAAGGAAGGAAACGAGTGGAAGGAAGGAAGGAAAATAGGAAGGAGGGAAGAAAAGAAAAAGTGGTGGAAGGAAAATGAAGGAAGGAAGGAAGGACGGAGGGAGGGAGGGAAGGAAAATAAGGAAAGGAAAGAGATAAAGGAAGGAGAAGGAAGGAAGGCAGGAAGGAAGGAAAAGAGTGGAAGGAAAGAAGGAAAAGAGATAAGGAAGGAATGAAAAGAGATAAGGAAGGAAAAGAGATAAGGACAGCCGGACGGACGGACAGTGGGCTTATGACTGCAATTTGCAGTGCTGCTCATCATTACCTCTAACACTTACCGTAGCACGAGGACTGTCCGTCTTCCATGCTCTCTGCCAAGTCTCTGTGATTGGCTCTGGATCCCATCTATTAGGCAGCATCACTTGACGGGACCTGGGGAGCATATCTGTTCTATCACAGCGTCTCTGGAACATCATCACCCCACTTCTGAGATACATCTGGTCCTGATCCTGGCCGTGTTCAAAGGAGCTCTGAAATCCTGGGTTAGAAGAATGGGTGGGTGGGTCCTGTATGTTTGCTTCCGTTTCGATTTTTCTTCCGGCACTGGTATTTATTCTTCAGTTGTCTTTTGTGGTTGTTTTTATTGCATGTTGCCAGAGTCCCTGTACAGTTGGGTGGCCTTATCGATTTCTAAGAGAATTACTTATGATGATTGGACTATAGGTCCTGCCTGCCTCTTTTAAAAGGGTTATAGGTGACCCCCTCCCTCCTCCAACTATCTAGAGCATAACTTGAAGCTCCTGAAAACCAGGTACTCAGCTCCAGAGGAAGGTTCAAACCACCTTTTAGGCTGGCTATAATAACAGAAGGTCTGCTTATATTGCACCTCCTCTTTCTTACACTGCACTCAATCAGGGAGGTGTTTGTCCAAGTCACTTCCAAAAGTTATCTGAACATTCTGGATTTTTTTTAAAAAAGTTTTGGCCCCTTTTACTTAAGTAACAGTTCCTGTAGTTCCTGATCATCTTCCTTTCTTTCTACGAAATTCCAGTCTATGGATACATGTACACCCTTTAAGACATTATTAATTTATCACTTAATCTATCAATTTTATACATTTCAATCTTGCTTCAAGAAATCCAGTGGAATGTAGTGGTTAATATGCTGGACTAGGATAAGGGAGACCAGGTTTTCGTACCTCCTTAGACAAGGAAGCTAACAGGGCCAACCCCTCTTTCTCAATCCAAGAGCCGGTCGTGGTATAATGGTGAAGGTCTAGACTGGACACGGAAGATCCATCTTCAGCCATTGAAGCTCCTGGGAGACTTTGGGTTTGTTTCTCTCTCTTAGCCTAGACTAGAAAGTTGAATAACACCATCTTCCAGCCTACAGTGGACCAGGATGGTTCATAGCCTTCAGTGAAAAGGCCTTCAACCTGTAGTGGAATGATTTCGACTGATGATGATGAAAATAATACTCCATGTGAAAGCCATACCCCATATACATCAGGGGCCACTTTGCAGTAAAAATAGCAATACAAAGATAGTAAAACAACACTTAAAAGGACATTCGATTAAACGTATTCATTGCAAAGGTGGGGCGAACAAGGAAAAAATACTGCTTGGATCCAAACAAGATCCAAAAACGGTAGGGAATTCCTGGAAGCTTGGCATTCAGACCAATTAGCCATCATTAGATACACAGAGATAAACCACATTTGTACACTATTCAGAAGAGTCAACCAAAAAGCTGAAAAGCAATAAGACCACAACGTAGCTCCTTCAGCAACCACCTCCCAGATAAGCAGGGATAAAAATGATCAAGCAGAAAACAATATTGTAATCAAGGAACTACCAAGATCACACCCTCACCAACACTGGCAGGGCAGCCTACTATATTACTATATATAAACAGGGAGCAAATCCTATACTCACTACTCCTGATGATGTTATCTAGTCAGGTAATGAAACATCTGCAAACAAACACCCAAGCTCAGAGAGCATCAAGGACTCCATAGAGTTTGTTTTATTACAGGGTCTAATATGAAGGCTACCTACAGCTATATCAGTCTTGGGTCTGGTCCCTAGTGCAGGATGTTTTATTTTAACTTGTTTTATTATTTTATCATTTTCCTTTGTGTTTCATATTTTTAACTCGGAATTGCTTGCTGAGTGGCAGCCAGATAAATTGAACAGAGAAAGAAACAAATAAGACAGATGTCACTCAAGCATCACTCATTTGATCTTGACATAAAGAGAGAGTCCTAGGTGACTATAATAAATAGGTAGCCGAGAAACAACAACAACAAAAACAATTCACAATATCCACAAGCATCCTTTTTATTAGGATAATATATTACAGGTAATCCTCAACTTACGACTGTAATTGAGCCCAGAATTTATGATTGTTTTTGCAGCATTAAGAGAATGCAGCAGCCATTAACTGAATGCTGTGCTGGTTAAGCATACGTGGCACTTGTTAAGCAAACCCATTGATTGTTTTTGCTGGAAACTGAAAGTAAACACCAGTTTCTGGCAAACAACATCATAAATTGTGGTCAAGGGACCATGGAGTGCAGTAAATTCAGGCCAGTTGCCAAGTGCCCAAAATGTGACATGTGAACATGGGCTCTCAGAACTTCAAATCCAGGACATAAGTACCTTGTTTGCGATCTGTTGAAACTTTGGTGACTAAATGTCTGGTTGTAAGTCAAAGAATATCTGTAAACATAAAGTGAAGAGGAGCTAAAGAGCCTCTTATGAGGGTGAAAGATGAGAGTGCAAAAGCTGGCTTGAAACCCAACATTAAAAAAACAAAGATCATGGCACCCGGTCCC
>JANHZU010002743.1:0-10325 GCA_032468055.1 Acrochordus granulatus | reverse complement strand
TCTGTGAAACAGAAGGGACTAAATCTATAATAAAGCAACTTCTCTGTTAGTGTTGAGACCTTGTAGTGGCATTGGATTTCTGCAAATATATTTTTATGCTTGGTTTGATGTTTGACAATCAAATTGATCATTCTGCCATATATTTGAGTCACTTGATCGATTGAACATGTATGTATTCCAGGTATGTAGATGAACTTGTCAGAAATTTTTGTCATAAAACTTTGTAACAATTTTTATGATTTTTTTCATAAAGAAAGAAGAACTTAACTACAATTACAGCAAAATACTAACAAACAAAGGGAAGGTGTTAAGTTCCACAAATGATCAGGCAAGAGGTACAACTATCAGGTCTATTTATATTATGGCAAGGAGTCAGATGAATCAGTCATAGCTGACTCTAGGAGCATCCCCCTTTGAGTCAGCCATGACTGGCAGGAAAAAACTTTATCTTTACTTTTAAGGGGTGGGTGATGCAAAAACAATTTATTTAAGGGACAGCTGAGTCTACCTGTTTGCCTGAATCAGATATTCTTACTGTTTCAAAAGTTTTGTAGAATTTCTTTATTTGCATTTTTCGAAGAATATGTCACTAATAAAGTCAATATATAGATTATTGAAATGTTCTGTACTTGGGGCTGCTCTTAAAGATCAATTGGAAATTTCAGCTGGTCCAGAATACATCAGCACACATAGTAGTGGTTTGCCTGTGTTACCCTCTGTTGCACAAGCTGCACTGACTTCCAGTTTCTTTCCAGGAACAATTCAAGATGCTGCTCATCACCTTTAAAGCCCTATATGGCATAGGAACAGGTTACCTGTGGGACCTTTCCTTGGAGAGATATACCTGTCCTACCAGGTGAGATAGGATGGGTACACTCTTAGTTCCTTCTCTCAAATACTGTCATATAAATGGGAATTAAGAAATGTGCCTTTTCCATGGCAGCCCCTGCTCTCTGGAACATCTTGCCCCAAAGTTCAGCAAGCCTCTACCCTTTTAGCCTTCTGTAAAGCCTTAAAGACTTGGCTTTTCCCCCAAGCATTGGGAAGATTAGATGTGGTACATTTGCATGCATTGTCACCAAGTTCTTGTTTTTAATGTTTTACATTTTAACTGATTGTGGTTTATAGTTTTTTAAATGATTTTATATGTTTTTTAATCTTGGATTGCAAGTCATCCAGAGCTGGTGGAAAGATGGGTGGCTATATAAATGTTTTAAATAAATTGTGATCATTGCATTTGGGCAATGTGTCAGATTCATGCTGAGAAAGATTGGAAAGACTTAGCATACCTGGAAATGGGCCTAGCTATAAGATGGCATTTCGGTTCAGCCAGTGTTTATTAAGATTTAGTTTTCTCCCTACTTGATAATAGCAAGAAAGCATGTGATTTCCTGGGGTGAAGCCCTCTTTCAATTTGTCATTACTAGTGTTCCTAACTGACCAGGTAGGATTGGCAACGCACAGAATTTGGATCTAGGTATGAAGCCATACCAGGTGAAACAATAAAATTGTGAGCAATATGTTTTTTACTTTAGTTGAAATTTGTCATTTTGTGTCTTATTGACATTCTTTCTCCCCCTCCCCTGATGCTGCCTTTGTGCTGTTGAGCAAAATTAAATTTTCTACTGATGGCTACTCTTGTATCAGGGAGGTGAAAAGCAATCACTGCTAGGAAAAATAAGGAAGAATAATACTTATTGTAGCACCTTCTTGGATTTTCTTTAAGCTCTGGATTTAAAATGAATTACTTCCATGAGAGGGCAGGGAACATAGTCATGGTTTGTCAGATAGATCTCCAACTGAGGTTTCCTCAGGGGGGTATTAGAACTGGAGGCCACCAAAAGTTTGAAAAACTTAATTCACTGTTACACCTCATTAATAACAAAGCAATTCTTTCTCAGTTGTTTTCATTCTGAAAGTCAAAACATTATTGCCTATGGCTAGGATGGAAAACTTTCAGTTTAATCCATGTTTAATGTTGTCTTATTTGTAGTTATATAGTTCAGAGACAGATTTGATATTGCAGACAGAAAAATAAATAACTATGTTTTCCAGAAAGAAGTACTGTAACTGCAGCCTCTTTGAGCTCTGGATCCACATTTATTATTCATTCTTTGCCCATCATCAACTGCAACAACCCTTAAATTACACTGTACATAGTGTACAGGAATAAGGCTTCCTTACTATTTTAACCAGAGATTCTTACCCAAACTATAATTTTGAAAATTATAATTTATATGTATACTTATATTAAAATAATGTATTGTGGAAGATAAAAACTACCAACAAACTCTTCTCATGTGGTATTGGAATTGCTGGTATCTCTTCAAGTTCTAAGCTTACAAGATGTCTGGCAAAAGAGGAAAAATCTCCCTTATGTCCTCATGTTCTTTATCCAGCAGGCACAGCCTAAAAATCAAATATTGTCCAGTTTTTAGTATCTCTATCTGGACAGCTTTTCTCTGCAGTGCTTTCTTAATAAGTACTAATTTCAAGTTCATTTCTATGACCTTAATTAGTTGATACTCTCCTGTAAAAGGCTTGTACCACTGCTCAAAATTAATAAGATGTTAACTAGTTACATAACTAAAGGCTTTTGTCTCTTAACCAGCTTTAGAACATCCCTGCAATTGAAAAAAGCCTCATCTTTCTTATGCTGGAAAAAGTAATTTCATATACAGTGGAACCTCAGATTGTGAGCATAATTTGTTCCGGGAGAATGCTTGTAGTCCAAATTGCTCTTAAACCAAGACAAGGTTTCCCATAGGAAAGTCAGATGATCCATTCCACTCCTGAAAATATTCATTAAAAATCATTTTCAGTGGTATTTTATGTAGAAATGATTATCCCTAATATCTGAAACAAATAACAATGATTAATACACAGTATAAAGTACAAATAAAACAAATTAACCAGAACTTATGGATCTGCTCTGAGGCAGATTCTGTCCATCAGCTGATGCTCAGCTGGTGCTGTCTGGATAGCCCCGGTTGGATTAGAAGAATCTGCCGAGGGAAAAATGGCCTTTTCCTTTTTCCCTCGGCAATGCCTTTCCGGGGGTCTTTCCTGGGTGGTTTGGAAATGTTTCTTATCATAACCTGCCTCCATGCTATGAGAGGGGAGAAGAGACTGGCAGGAGGGGGACAGGCTGGATAGTACTGTGAGAGGAGAGCTGTGTGTGTGTGTCTGTATGTGACAGGGAAGACGGAGGGTCAATCTTCCCTCACGGCTGGATGGTGCTGGGTGAGGAGGGCTCTGTGTGTATGTGTGTGTGTGTGAATGGCAGGGAAGATGGAGGGTCAATCTTCCTATACTTTGAGAAGATCCCCAGTTGGCATGAGGGAGATGAGTTTTATTAAAAAAAATTGCTTGTCTTGCAAAAACCTCATGAACTGAGGTGCTCTCAAACTGAGGTTCCACTGTACTGTACATGTCGACATAGGTCTTTTTTTTTTTTGCAGTTTCACCATAACTTTTGTTGTGGATATGAATAGAGTGTCCTGCTGTCACACTATTAGTCCTCCTTTCCAATTATCCATGTCTTCCTTTGTCTTTTCAGATATTTGCTAACTCTACCAAGACTAGAATATCCAGGAAGCAGGAACTATCATGATAAAATCTGTCCCTGAGGTAGATGGAGGATACAAAAATGTGAATAATAAATAAATGATAAATAGAAGAGCTGGAAAAAGAACAGTGGGAGATGTTTAAAGTCACATACCTTCTTCCCAATCTGTGAAAATGGAAATAACGTAGGCTACAAGGGATGAAATGCAATGAGAAGCTGAAACTAAGAGCTAAGGAGAAGAGCCTCAGCTGAGTAATTAAAAGGCACTTGGAGAAGAAATTCTGCCTGGAAGATTTAAGCAAGCTCAGTGTTGCTTGTAACTGTCAACCTTGTTCTGGGCTTAATGATTCTTCAGCAGCCAGAAGAATTTACAACTATTCTGGTGATAGCTCACTACTTCTCTGCTATTCATTAAAGCAGCCCAGCTTTTTTAAGAATTCAACTTTTATTTTTCAGTTTGAAATAAGAGTGCTTTAAGGAGGCACTCATTAAAGTAGGAGCAATGGTATTTTTTCTAAACTTAGACAGATGTCTGAGAAAAGTCCAAGGAAAGTAGTCTGCCCAAGGTTTGACTATTTGTTCCAAATCATTTTTAAAGCATTCCAGTCTAGCTATAGCAATTAGATGGTTAATAAAGCTGTACATAGTGAAGCCAGTTTGGTGTAGTGATTAAGGCATCAGGCTAGAAACTGGGAGATCATGAATTATAGGAATAAGACTAGCTGGGTTATCTTGGGCCGGTCAGTTTCTCTCAGTCATAAGAAGGAAGTAATGGCAAACTATCTGTGAAGACAATCTGTCTAGACAGTTCCCAAGAATCAGACATGATTAAATGGAAGGAAAAAAATGCTCTACTTATGTATGAAGGACAGATAGCAGGAATGCTATGGGCTGTAGTGATTAAGGGAAACTCAGCATTAATTCCATCTTAATTGTTTGAAGAATCCAGAGTGCATTTGGCCAGTCACTTTCTGAACTGCTAACCTTCCTCCCAAGGTAGTTGTTGGATAGTGCCCAACTCTTTGTGACCCCTTGGACTGTATCATGCCAGGCCTCCCTGTCCTCCATTGTCCCCTAGAGTTTTCTCAAATTCATGTTCACTGCATCAATGATGCTATCTAACCATCTTGTCCTCTGCTGCCCCTTCTCCTTTTGTTTCAGTCTTTCCCAGTATCATGGTCTTTTCTAATGTGTCCTCTCTTTGCATTAGGTGGCCAAAGTATTTGAGCTTCAGCTTCAGTATCTGTCCTTCCAATGAACAGTCAGGTTGATTTCCTGTAGGATTGATTGGTTTGATCTCCTTGTAGTCCAAAGGACTCTCAAGAGTCTTCTCCAGCACCACAATTCAAAAGCATCGATTCTTAAATGCTCAGTCTCCTTATGGTCTAGCTCTCACAGCCATACATAACAACTGGGAAAACCATAGCCTTGACTATGTGGACCTTTGTCGGCAAGGTGATGTCTCTGCTTTTTAATACACTGTCTAGGTTTGCCATAGCTTCCCTCCCAAGGAGCAAGCGTCTTTTGATTTCATGGCTGCAATCACCATCTGACGTGATCTTGGAGCCCAAGAAGGTGAAATCTGTCACTGCTCCCATTTCTTCCCCTTCTATTTTCCAGGAAGTGATGGGACCAGTTGCCATGATCTTCATTTTTTTTAATGTTGAGTTTCAAGCCAGCTTTTGCACTCTCCTCTTTCACCCTCATCAAGAGGCTCTTTAGCTCCTCTTCACTTTCTTCCATTAAAGCTATCTAGAGCATTCCCCTAATCTATTGACAAGGTAATTTGATTTTTAAAAAACAAGATAAGGTTAATGATATATTCTTGAGAAATCTGGCAGTTTTTCACTGCTTTCAAGATGGTTGTGGATGGATAGCTTTGGAATTTACCCAGCTATCGATCTCAGACTGACTGATACATCATTTGCTAGATCTCTTTTACCCTCACTTTTTGAATATATTATCGGCATTTGCTCTACTCTAATCATTCAGGCTATAAAATATATTTATTGTTGAGAAATCCAGAATTTCTCAACAATAAATATATAAGGATTCAGCCAGATTATCTATTCGTTCCTTCAATAAGTTAAGGTGTAATCAATCAGAGCCTGAAGATTTAGATTTAAGGTCAAGAGGCATTCCCTGCCCTTCTTTAATCTTCCTATTATGGTTACTATATCTAAGACAGTAGTATCATTTTTAAAACAATAGCTGTAGCCACTCGGGTGCCTTGAAACATAGTTTGAAAATCACTGCAAAAGAAGAATGTCTTTTCTCCATATTCTTCTCCATACTTAGAAATGGCCTTGATGTGGTATATGCTTGATTTTTTTTCTCTTTCTCTCCATATCCTAGAAGCTTTTGCAAATCTATTTATGCAATCAGCAAATTTAGGCTAGGAAACATAATGCTATGTGCACGTAATTAAAGCTTTTATTGAAAATTGTACCCCATGCTTCTTACCATGTTTTTATCACATCTGTGTCATTTTCTTAAGTGCATTTAAAAGAGAGAGTACATCAACAGTTCTGTGCATTTTCTTCCCTACAAAGACCTGCAACAAGGACAGCAACAAGGTCGGGTGATTAAAACAACAACAATAACAAGAAGTATGGAAGAACTACTGTGAATGCATTGTGCAAACCTTGCATAACTTAATGCTATGCAGAAAAAAAAGAGTAATTGGAGAATTATAAAATATTCAGTGTAAAAGTGATATTATATGATTTATTCTGCCATTTTTGATTGTATAGACCAGAATTTGCAGATGAACACTATAAAATATTATAGAAACTAAGAAGCCATTATGTTTGGAACCCAACAACAAAGTAGTTCTGTCTATGGCATCTTAAAAATCACAACTTTCTGAAACTTTCTTATGGCTTAACTTTCTTTTTCTTTGATACTTCTCTATAGGTAGTCCTTGTCTTTTGACAGTAATTGAGCCTAAAATCACATGAATATACCTGATTTTCTGACTTTTTTTGCGAGAGCCATTAAGGGAACGCAGTGATCGTAAAGTGAATGGCAGTTGTTCAGCGAACATAGTGATCGTTAAGCAAATCCGCAGCTTTCTTTGGAGCATTTTTTTTCTGGAAATGGGAAATAATTGCCAGTTTTCAGAAAAAAACATTGTAAATCATGTTCATGTGATTGCAAATGTGGGCTGGTTGCTGAGTTCCCAAAACGCAGTCATGTGACCATGGGGGGTGGATCATCACCTTGAAACTGGATCGTAAGTAGCTTTTGGGGATCTGTTGGAACTTTGAACCAGTCATAAGTCGACGATTATATGTACAAAGTTAAAGAAGTCATTCATAAAGGATCAGAGTTCCTTTATAAATCACTTTGGAAATTTCATTTATGAATGCATGCATATATCTTTTTGTGTGTATTCGTCAAAATGTAGTGCCAGTGAGATGCTTTGTGACCATGGAGGAAGCGATATTTGTGGGCTAAGGTACCCTTGATGTAAAATTAATGCAAAGGAGTCAGAACATGGTTTTCCCTCAAAAGTTCCACCAATCTTTCTGGCTGGGAGATGAATCTTGGGAACTGTGAACATCTCTGAGAGAGGGCATGAAGCTGATTGATTTGAAAAAAATAGAGGCATTCTTTCTCCTGAATAAGTCACCTCTAGATCCTGCAACATTAGACAACTTCTGCCACAGTTCCAACTTTCAGTTTTGGAGGAAGATGTTTGAGGCTCAGTTGCAGAAGATCTTGGAAGAAATAACTTAACTGGAACCTTAACAGTCTAATTTTAAGGATGGAAATGGGACTTGGGTTACTGCTGTGATGACCCTATGATGGGACCTGGAAGGAGGGATGGATATACCTCTCACCAGTCTTTGATACCATTGACCATTTTATTCTGGATAATCTGTAAATGGTGGGAAATGAAGTGGGAATTGGAGATTCCTTTCCTAAGTGGAAAGTTCCAACTGTTGGTAATAGGGGAAGAGACATTAAGACCTTGGACCCTTTGATATGGGGACTCCTCTCCCCCATCTTATTTAACATCTATATAAACCCATCAAGAAAGTAACCTGCTATGTCCAGGTTGGCTATTGGCCCTTTCATGATACCCAGTTAGGCATCTCCATCCTGGGCTGTACAAGAGATGCGTGGACATCCTACCCCTCAAGGACTAGACAAGTTGAAAAGACTTAAGACAAACTTCAGCAAGATGGAGGTGCTGCTTATTTAGACACAACCTGGCTGCTTAGAAGCTATGGTTTCTTCACCTTGTGCATGGACTACTGCAACACACTGTACTTGGGGTTTCCTTTGAAAACTGTTTGGAGATTTCAAATGAGTGTTGTGGTTTGTACATTGTGAGGCGAAAGCTAATACAAGCAGTCAGATGCGTTGTGTTTGATTGTTATCCTGGTTGCATCTTATCTCTGTGCTGAAGCTCACTGGAACTGTTGGCTGCCTAATCATCCTGTACATATTGTGTGTGACTTGCATCTGTTTGGCTTTACAAGGAGAGAGAGAGAAACAGTATAGATAAATTTAGCAAAAGTCACAAAGATGAAAGAGAGAAAGAGAGAGAGAGAGAGAGAGAGGTGTCTGTGCTGTTTTCACAGTGCTCTTTATATTTTATGCCAGCTGTCTTCTGATGGAAAGTACAGTATGTCTGTGGGAGTGTTATTTATCAAGGTTTTAGTCCTCTTAAAAAGACAGCCAGCATATTCCTGAGGCTGAAGCAACTTCAGCTGGGCCACAGAAAAAATAAAGACAAATGTGTCCTTCTGAGGTCATTATCACTATGTCCTCTATAGGCTTAAAGGGAAAACACTGCTTAAACCTGGAATAATTCAGGATTACTTAAGCCTGTTCAGTTGAGATAATGGCAGTGCCATCAAGGGTGTCCATGGGGGAACAAGAGATGAAAGGCGCTTCATGGCATCATGACTCAAATCCTGCAACTTACATACTTGCATCAGATGTCAGGATATAAGAACATAGTATATAAGAACAGAATTTTCATCATGGTATCATTGTAGGTGTGCCATCAGTTTTACAACATGATGGTTTGCTAAAAACACCAGTGAACATCTGTGGGGGAGGTGGCAGTAGAAAAAGGTTGACTGAGAATTCTCATACTCTTGGTTGGAAGCAAGCAAGGAAAGATCCTTAACCTTTTTCCAATGGATCTTGTCTTCAGCAACTCTCCCACATTTAAGTTCTACATTTAGACAGAAGATAAGCCCATTCTCCGGTTTAAGGAATGAGAATTTTCCTTATTCTGTACCTGATCCCAACTGCTGAAAAGTCTATCCAGATATAATTAGGAACCATCAAACTCTGTTTGTTTCTTTACTTTCTTAGGATCTATAAACATCCAGCCCTGAATTAAAAACAAACAAACACATCCCATGACTCTACAATAGTGTTTCTCAACCTTGGCAACTTGAAGATGTGTCGACTTCAAGTCCCAGAATGCTCTAGATAGCTGAGGAATTCTGGGAATTGGAGTCCAACACATCTTCAAATTGCCAGGGTTGAGAAACATTGCTCTACAGAATCCTATATCTGGTTTTAAATCAGTGTCAATCACTTAGCAAAGCAACAATAATTATTGTCTGAAGTCCTACAACTAAGCAATTTGGACTGAATTTCATCAATTTCTATGTATCTTTGCATTTACAAGAAAGATGGGTCAATTTCCAAAGAAAATGTTAGCCCCTATTTAATCTATTTTCTGAACGTTGTCTTTTAGTGACTAATAAAGTTCTGTGGGAGGTAAACTGCCGATGAAACTTGAAGCGGAAAGCATGAATGGATCGTAGAATCTGGGCGTGCATTTTAGCTGACTGAGATCTTGGACACCATGTGCAACATGGAAAGGGTGAGATGATGAACCTTCTGCTGATTTGGGAAACATGTCAGTCTCTGATGTTCATTTATCTTATGATTTATATGTGGTGTGATATATGTGGTTTGTTTTATGTGATTATAAATATAATCTTGATTAAATTTTACCTACGTCTAAGGTTAAAGTTTAGGTGAACGTGACTTAGAAATCTGTAAAAGAAACAACTAAAAAGATGTTGGGCATCTGCTCAAAATGTTGTTGACCACTTCATTCTCTCCCTTTTCCTCTCCCTATCCATGTCACCAAGAGGGAGCTATCTTGAAAGCGTTGGAAAGCATTTCAGAAGCCACACTATCCCTCCTTTCCACACTAACTTGCTTGTAGGCTAAGGGCAGTAACTGTATTTATCAACAATGCTGTAGGACAAGATGATTTTGAAACATCCTTGAAAGCAAAGAAGTCATTTAGGGTAAGTCTTTCATTCCAAATAGAGAATGCTTGCTCTTCATGTAAGTAGACTGTGCATGGCAAAATGCCAAGCTTTGCAGCAAGAGAAATTCCTGGAAAAATCATCCTCTTGAAAGCTGGTAATAGCAGCCTACCTTCTTGGAAAAGCCTTATTACATCAAATATGATTTCAGAGAAAAAAGTCCCCATAACCAATGAAAAGAAAGAAATGAAAAAATAATATGAAGCAGTTGAAATAAAATGCCTCTCAAATATGGGTACTGTCCAAAGAAAAAGTAATTTGTAAACTGTGCAGAATGAAATGATCAAATATTTTATGGGTGTTGGCTATTCAGACTGTTAAATATGTGTTTATCACATGTGGAAATATTGAAAGAAGGGCTTTCAGCTAGAATTCCTTCCTTCCTTCCTTCCTTCCTTCCTTCCTTCCTTCCTTCCTTCCTTCCTTCCTTCCTTCCTTCCTTC
>JANHZU010002742.1:15694-29926 GCA_032468055.1 Acrochordus granulatus | reverse complement strand
AAGAAAAAACACCCTGCTTAGAACTGCCTATATTCTGAGACATTACCGTAATAATTCTTATGTCTTTGGTTAGGACTTGTTATGTTTCCACCAGTGTGAGACTGCAAATCTAAGGGTAGATGATCCACACATCATCATGATCTAACTTTGCCTGGGTTCACATTAACACATTCCTTTGTTTTCCTCACACCTGTTTCAGAAAGCTTTGGCTCCCACTGAATCATTTTGAAGCAAAACACAGGATCCTGGCATTTCCCATGCGGTGCCTAAATACGTTTAGTTTTTAATCCAAGGATAATTGACTGTGCCATCTTTTAATTTAGCACTTCCCTGGCTGTCTTTGGCCAAGCACAGCTGCTTTTAGAACAGGAGCACATCCCTTGCTTCTGTTCCACTGACAGCGGTAATAGGATCACACTAAATTGTGTGAAGGTTGTAGATCCATCTGCAGCTATAGGGTAATTATAATTTACACCAGAATTGGAGAAAATGCAATTGTAGTGTAGAGTAACATGAATAATTACCTATTCAGTCACTCAGGCAATATCCTGGCTTTCTTTCAGACACTCAAAGTAAATACTCCGTCCTCCAATTTGTCCTTCAAAGAACAATCTTGTGAGGCAACATGCTCAGACAGACTGAATTGTCACTTAGCTTCCATGGGGAAGGATATACTTCGACTTATATCTCTTCAAGCCAAACCAACACTTTAGGAAGTTGGATATTGATTTTCACTTTAGCTATACAGTTATATCTTTTGGTTATAACTCTTCCAAACTAGAAAGGTGGTGGTAATGCAGGATGGAAAGGACAGCAGAAGTACAGGCTGAACTGTATGCCAGTTTTCCTTGTTGGGTGTTGTCTGATTAAATTTTAGATTAGAACAAATTTTATATACTTTCCGGTCAGCAGGGTCACAGCCAAGGCTTCTTGGATCTTCATTCTCATCTTAGAAGGTCTCTCCAGTGTAGATGTACACGTAGATTAATTTCATCTTGCAGAATATTTAAGGCAAAAGGGAAGAGCTGAGTGCCGTGTTCAATGGACCTGCTAGGTGAGCTTACTCTTACTCTCCATTCTCTGGAAGGAAAAAACAGGAGAAACTGGTGCTAGTAAGACCCTTTACCATCCTCCCCCTGACCTTCAGCAGCTATGGCTACCTTATTTTGAAAATGCACATGCACACACATACAAAACCACTCCACCAAAATCCCTGTCAGAAACCTTTGGGGGAAATCACTGGGGTGTTAAAAATGAACAACTTCTATTAAAAAGGTGATGACAACTCCTTTTTTCCCTCTATGCCTCTCTAAAAAGTTAAAATTTCCATTAGAATTTGAAGAAAATTGGCCCAGCATCATAAGCCAATTTAGTTTGGGAGGGAACTTGTCTTATGATGGGTACAGTTATTTATTAGACTTTGTACCCCACCTTCTAATCAAGAGCTTGTGCAGTATACATAGTTCTTATTCTTTCTAGTCCTTGCCCTCAATAACAACCCTGTTAGGTAGGCTGTCGAGAGTAAGGCTGGTCCAAAGATATCCAGGTACCTCTCTTAACAATCTACAGGTCTCTACTTAAGCTCCTGAATCTTTTCTCTTCCATAGGCAAGAAGCTGCCCACTGGCATTGTCTCCAGAAGCCCCCAGTCTTCTCCAACTCTTCTCCCTCCTACTCATTGGGATCATGATGAATTATACTCCTTGTTGGGTGACTTTTTTCAGTCTACTTGCCATCCTGGAGATGGTCAGTTATGAAGATTTCAGCTGCAGAGATAAAGATGAATCCTATCAAAGGAGTAATATTTGTGATTTTCAACTCCTTCCCCTAAGGCAACTGGACTTTTCTTTAGATTGACTTTAAGTGGGAGGTTTTTTTTCAAGCCCGACTGCTGAGTTTCATTAAAAAGAAAAAGTAGAGAAAAAGAGGGTTTCACTTCTCCCTGTCCTGGAATCTCAACAAGATTCCAACCCCACCATATGGAAGGAGAAACATGGCTACTGTCTTCCAGGTATTTGCTGGATAAGAGGGGTGCTTATGAGAAAGAATAATAAGCTCATACTTCAGAAGCATGTCATGGTTGACAGCACACCTGTCTATCAAGGAGTGTGTTGTGGACACAGGTTGCTATCTAACTTTGTAAGAATAGGAATCGAAGAAAGAATGTGTCTCTTCAGGTCTAGCTGTTTACTGCTATATTTTGGGGGAGATTCTACAAAGAGGAAAAGGAACAGAAATAACCTTTTGCTTCCTTTCCTTCCCCAACTATCTGCCTGAAGGATAGTTTTTCATCTTTAAGTCACGTATTGGTTCCATCCTCCTTATTGCTTCCAAAAATGTGTATGAGATGCCAGGGATGCATCTGTCTGCTTAAATACTTGGCTGGGCCTCCCAGAGCTCTCCAAAAGTAGTGCCAAGTTATAATGTTTAATGTGATGGAAGAAGAATATTATTGAGCACAGGGAGGACATTAACAATATTTAATGTCACTTATTAAATTAAATTAAAATTATATTTTCATTTTTATTTTTGCCTTGGACTCTCTCACTTTTAAGAGCATGATGTACCAGCAGACCACTCAGTAGCCCGAGGTATCTTTCAATTGAAAAGAATCTCTCCTCTAAGCAATTAGTTTTCCCATGTCTCCATTTTCTTCCTTCTGGCACTAGACACATTCAGCTTGCTGCTAGCAATTGCTATCAGCCGCTATTCTACCAGTCCTAGCATTTCAGTGAACCTTGTCAATCCATTTATTGCTGTTTTTCTTTCAGTTTGCAGATTAATATCTTTCTCTGGGCCTTGGTCCTATCTAAACAATCCAAAGGCAGAGCAGTGAATACAGTTATTTTCTCTGGATTTCTACTCTGCTGTGAATGACAATTGTATTACATTGGAGAGCATTTTGCTCACTCATTATTTGGAACTATTTCTGGGTTTGGGCATGGGGAAGGCTGCTCTCACTCTGACAACGCTGTTTTAACCCTATTTACTCAGGTCTCGTTCTAGCAAATCTATGCTTTCTTGAAAGACAGGATGCATCCCAGAGGATGGGGGCGATGAATAAACACTTCCCTATTTCTCATCCTGACACTGATCGATGGTTACAAATCTGCTGCTTTATTTTTTTAGGATGGGCACTTTCACTTCAAGCATTGGCCAAAAATAAGGTTTGACAGAAGAAAGGTTAATATTTACAGAAAGACTTAAGAAATTGTGAAGTTTAAACTGGTATATCTATGGATGGTCTCACAGATGGCCTTCATCTCAAAGACAACTAATACTATTTGAAGTTGGATTACTGATCATCTTTCAAGTAATAAGTTGCACAAATGGAAGGACTGAAGTAATTCTATTTCTCCCTTGCTCTCTAAAATTGAGCAAGTTGAGGCTGGCAGCACTGACCATCTTAATAACACACCCGACTGATGACACCATTGTGCAGGCTCATTCCGCCCATGATTGTCATCTGCTGGATGTAGTTTTGCAGAGGAACCAATTGTAACTCTTACCTATTTGCTGAAAGCAATTTCTGCACATAAACTGATCTCTCCAGGACAATGTTGTCACAAATATCATTAATGTATTCTGCTTTTTATCATTTTATTAACTTTTGAACAAGAAAGCAAACTGTAGTACTGTATGTGCAATTGGAAAAAGCAATAGTGAGTTAAGTGAATGTTTTTGCTGGGAAACTAAAGAAAAGACCATGAGGTTGAGCAATCTCTTAATTTTCAGAAATGAACAGGATTCTTTTAGGGAGAATTGAAATCTTTCTGAACTTCATGTCTGCTCATTATAGATCCACCTAAAGCAGGAAGAAACATAACAAGACCAAGCCATTCCCAATTAAATTCCCAATGATGTTATTTAACATCGCTGCTGTAAATTCAACTCAGAAGCAATGCCTTAATGTATAAGCTCATCGTATTGGATGAGTTTTCTTGAAAGAGTTCTTAAGAAAATTCCTCCTTCCCTGCTGGTGGTTCACCATAGGCAATCTGAAGGGCAAGGTGAATGTGCTACTTTAACTCAACACTTTTCTCAAACTACTAGTCAAAATACCAGTATATTGTACTTCTGGTCAATAAAGACTTCTTCAGAAAACCGTATACCAGAGTCTACTTCTACTGAGAGACAGACAAAGACACATTCTAGAGAGAGTAAGGCAGATAAACTAGCAACACCTCAACATTCTTTATTAAAATGGTCTTTATTAGGGGAATTTTCTATATTTCGATCTGCCTTTTTTCCCAAAGGACTGCTTCCTTTTCATGGTGGATTTCTAATTCTAGCTAGCAGCTAATTCACCCTCTTCTATATCTTTTTTTTTCAGTAAATTTCATTGTAAGATAAAAGTTTCATTATTAATTTTCATTATAAGATAAAAATATAGAAAAAAAATAGAAAATAAGAGTGCAAAGAGAGAGAAAAAAACTTCTGACTTTTTTTTAGTGCAGTAGAATTCAACAGTTCTCCCAAATGCACTCCCTGATCTAAGATAAAATGCTTCCTGTAGAATCAATAGCCTCAGCTAATTACAGCCATTGGCTCCTCCAGCAATGAAACCATAAGAACAGAAGAACCACTGCAGTAGTTGGTTTGCAAATTGAAATATTTATTTCAGTGAAATATGGGCACACCTTTATAACCATTAGGGATAGATTTCCAACTCTGTTATTTGAACTGAAGTCTCTGCCAAGAAGTGCCTATATGTGAAATAGGACTTGTGAAACAACCATCACACAAGTCTGTATCTGTCTGCATGATCTGCCCAGTATATTTGTTTTCTGATGCAATACTGTATTTACAAGGCTTAGTAGCCTTTTGTGTTAAAAGAGAACATTGGAATCATCCCGCCTTTTTAACATCAGAGATGCCATTAAATACTGGCCACATGTTTTGCAAGTGTATCTCTATGTTAATAACTATATTTTTTAAAAAGATTGGCTACTATCTTAACTTCAGCAATTTCAAAATAAGCAAGAGTTATTTCTTTACAACCAGTCACTAACTAATCTCTGTATATATGCAGCTACGTCAGATAATTAATTGTGGCATATTATATACAAGATTGGCTTTGGCCAAATATTTGCACAGCCATCAGCCTTTTGCCTTTTCCACTCATCCATTTTTCAGGATGTCTTGTAGCTTGTAGGCGACATCCAAAATATAATTTCATGGAGGGGTGAGACCTTATTTCTCTTTGCAGACAGAGAGACATGTTTTTATTGGTCTTTTTTAATTTAATTTTTTACTGTTTTGTCATATAACAAGGAAACGATAAAGATAAAACCAGAAACAGCAGAATATAAAACAAAACTTATTATGAAGCATAATAGTAAAAAAAACCCTTCTGCTTTTAAACTATGCAGAATAGTGTTGATAATATTTCCATTTTATCAGCAGAGAAACAGAAATTTTGATCTGGATATACTGGAGGCAGGACCTGCAAAAGCCACCTTAGTTAAAATGTAAGATTCCAGGATTCTACTCTGCACAAGTAGGCATCCTTGAAATTTAGGCTCTTTATATCAGAATGAACACCTTGAATTGGATTTGGAAAGTAAGCGGAAGCCATTACAGTTGTTTCATCACCATGAAACACTTAAATGTCCAATTACGTTTCTCTGCCTCCCTTGTCACCATTTATGGTGAAGGCAAAAGGAGGAGGGGACGGCAGAGGATGAGATGGCTAGATAGCGTAGTAAGTACCGTGGGTGTGGGTTTGGGTGGAGTCCCGGAGGCAGTGCAGGACAGGGAGGCCCAGCGTGCTGCGGTCCATGGGGTCGCAAAGAGTTGGACACAACTGCATGACTGGACAACAACAATTTTTAAAAAATGTTTAAAAAGACAGGAAAAGGTATGCTTGCTTGGTGATCACTCCCAGCTCCAACAACAGCAGCAGTAGCAGTCGATGTCTTTCCTCTCCCATGTTTACTTTTGTTGAAAAATCCTAACTTATTGTTGAAAAGGAGAGATGAATGGATAAATGGATAGATGGAATGAATTGCAGTAACTGATGTTGCTGGAACATTTCCATTTGGGATCTCCAGTTTATGGAATCCTGATCTCCAGACATGATTCTACAGAAGCTTAAGTGGAGTGCAGCAAACCAGATGCAGAAAAAGTAAGCCAAAGATCTTCCAAAAATAAACTTGGTAAAAATCAATATTGGCCAATATTCTAAAAGCTCAGTGGAGTTCGTACTTTGCAAACCACACAAATATCAAAAGTGAGTGTTTGAAGAGAATAATTGTAAGCTAACATTTATATCCAACTATGCCAACTCATTTCTCTACGGCAACCTTTATGAAACTTTTCTTAATACACACTGAATTTAATCTGCTGAGATCTGAACCATCTTACTCCTCCAGGAAAATTATAGATTGCAATTTTAATTGAAAAAGACTGGCTATAAACCGAACTCTAAAATTATTTTGACTAATTACATTTTTCCTTTCATAATTAACAAACTTTGAAGGATTATGTATTAAGTGTTTGCCCTCAGCTCTTGAGAAAAGATGTTTTCGATGCTGAGAGGTTCTTTGATATAGAAATTATATATAGAAATATAACTGATATAGTGATATCAATTTTTTCCTATGCAGTTAGATATTCCGTGGCTAAGACATGAAGCCCATCTAAGGACGTAACCTTAGCTCAGCCTTTACAGGCATCAAAAATAGCAATTCAATAGTGAGATGCTACTCAAGATATTATACCCTCTACAATGGTAGTTCACTTTTATGGAGATAAATTCCTCCACCAGATAACCCTATGTGATTTGGCTATTCTTTTTCTTTTATCTATTTTAACATCTTAAATTATTTCAACTTTCATAGTATAAAAGTTGGTTAGCAAATTTCACCTATGAATTCCATATTCTAAATCAGAGTATCTCACTCTAAACTGTCATTTATATTTCCATAAATGCAAACAATTATTCCTAGGGGTGGAGACCCTTCTAGCAAATTTCAGGATACTCCTCGATGCAACTTTACTCTCTCTATCCTGGGTATACAAACTGTAGGCGATTCTCACATTTCATTTAACATCATAATCGAGTGTATGTATGATTTCAATGCTGGCCACGTTATTTTCTTTCCCTTGTTTACTGAATAAACCACATTTGGCTGGAGTCATAGAATGTACAAAGCTATCAGTGTTAATTCCCCCTAACTGTTGAATCCTTACTGTTTTCTGAGCTTGGCTGTTGGCTTGCAGACTTTTCATTACCTGACTTACAGTACATTAACTTGCCCTGCCAGTGTTGGTGGGAGTACAGTTTTTTCCTTGGGAGTTCCTTGAGTAGAGTAAAGCTATTTAATATTTTTTACAGCTAAATGTTTCCAGTGTCTTCAATCTCCCTTCACTGGACTTTGTTGCCCGTCTGTGAAGTATTCTACTTTCTCTGAATCCATTTTGAAGTGTGATGGCCAGAACACAGTGTTCACGATGGAAACCCATCATTAAAAAAATGTTTAAGCTGACCATGGCTCAATACAGTGGTCAGATCAGTGTGTTTGTGAACCATTATGTGTTAAATAAGGACAATGGTTGATGTGTCTCCGATGTGGATTGCAACGCAGATGAGTATAAGATGAAATAAAATATGGCAGATTAGTATTGAAGATGAACAAGCACCAGACGTCTATATTAAGATGTCTGCTTATCCATGGGAGAAGCTATAGGTCAGTGATGGCCAGCCCTCCTGGGTAAACCAGACAGGAAACATGACCATATGTGCTACATCTATTTTATTGTAAGGCTACATTAATAGAATCTTACAGGTCTGAAAATACTAAACTTTCCACTGCCATTTTTAACTGCAGTTCTACTAGGGTGGATCTGTCCTAAGTTTCTTCCTCTAACCCTCAGTGTTCCTGCCACTCTTGTCTGACTGTTTCCTAGGGAGCATCTCTTTTCCCTTTTCCCCAAGGTCATTCCCTCATTCCATTACAATGACAGAGTAGAAGTATGTATGCAGAAGTCAAAGTTTTTATCCCTAAGGTGCCAAGTAGACAATTGTTTGACCAATTATGGACAAAAGACAACTTCATTGGCCAACATAGGATGTGTTACCTTGAAAAAAAAGTCCAAAATGTTGAGATCCTATTGAAAGCCAAGGAGATTTCCAGCAAAATACTCCAAAATAAATCCCACTGGTTCAGTAAGGTTTATGTCCAAATGAATGGGCCACATTTTATAGCCTAAGGCTTTTAGAAACCTTTTAAAAAATAGTAGTCATCTTGAAGCAGCACTGGATTGGCTCTGAAATATGATCTTATGTATGAAATGTGATCTTATGTGTGAAAAACTGAGTCAATTTTACAGCGATTGTTTAAAACAGCATTTATGAAAATGTATCAAAGAAATACACGTGCATGCACACAGAGAAATTTGTAAATACGGTTTTCTTACAGTTCTCCCTGGATTATATTTTTATGGCATCAGAAAATAAAAGTAGCTGACACAAAACTAAACACAGTCTCATCCTGCTGCTGCTGAATGCCATTTGCAAACAAATGTCCCTATTTCCACCTATGTGACTCCCCAATGTATTTGCAGAAAGCGCCTGCATGCTTCTAGGCAGCATGATGGCTGTGAGAAATGAGTCATCATATGAAATTCCAGAATAAAACACCTCAAGTTATATTTCTGCGTAACTCATAAAGCATTGCTTGATGCTAACACGTAGTATGAATCCCAGGAAGAACACTAAAGGTGGGAAATTGTGCCTTCCCATCTAAGGCGAGAGTGAAACGGGGGATACGAGTCATAAAGGGGTAACGAATTGCCTGAACTGCCAAAATCCTCAGACTCAAGTAAGCCTCCTGAACAGTTTGCTTAGGTATTTGCAGGTGCTGACTATGAGTTATCTCAAATCAGCACTTACCTTTTAAAATGGAAACTAGGAAGCAACTAGCTACAAAACCTGATCTGTGCTGACCACCACTTTATTGTTCTGCTTACTTCAGTATAAGCAGAAAATCTAACCCATGTTATGACGGGCACTTGACGTCCCTGATGGTCGGTATGTATCAGACAGCTAGTTATAAAGGTTGCTCGTACCCCCCGAAGTGAGCAGACCCCCGATGTGTCCCCAGCACTGTTCACATAAACTTGGCCCAAACAGATTGTGTGGGCTGCGCTTGTAAACTTCATGAAAAATTGTGGCCATTTTTTCTCCTTCAGGAGAGCATGTAAACGACAGTCCTGTATTTCGATAATGTCGCAGAGCCAATACATCCCCAGGAATTTGGAATCGAAAACTCAATAAAAGTCCGAAAGTTCTGGAGACATTTTCTTCTTTGGACTTTCTGCACATCCCCTAAAACAGATATTTGCATACACTAGTAAGGAAAGAGTGATTTAATGATACAGGTAGTCCTCAGCCTATGACCATAATTATGCCCAGAACTTCAGTCATTAAGCAATGTAGTCTTTAAGCAAGTCTCACCCCGATTTTTTTTATCTTTTTTGCAGCAGTTGTTAAGGGAGTTGCCATGGTCATTAAGTGAATCAGGCTTCTACCGTTGTCTTTGTTTGTAAGCCCCCTGGGAAGATTGCATCACATGACCCATGGACATTGCAGCTGTTGTAAAGATATGCTGGCTGCTAAATACCCAAATTTTGATTCGGTGACTACAGAATGATACATAAGTGCAAGGACAGATCTCACGTCACTTTTTTCATCATCATCGTACCTTCAAACAATTGTTCAATGAATGGCCGTAAGTCAAGGACTCCTTGTAAGAAAATCTGATCAGGAGAATAATTATTGTTATAAAAAAAATAATTTTGTCTTGATCTTTGTTTCTGTATCTACAAATTAGAGAGAATTATCCCACAGGATTATTTACTGAGCCTCTAAAAATGTTCTGCAAATGAAAAAAAGAAAGAAAGTCAGTTCAATAGCAATGTATTACTCTAGTAAAGAATAAAGATAGTACTAGATTCATAATACCTCACGACAATTTATGAAACTAATTAAAAATTGAGTAGGTTGTGCGGATTTTTAAATGCTTAATCGGTTGCTTGAGGACCACCTACCTTTGCAAAGACGCATACCGTATACTGCAAGACCTTCCCCAAATTTATGATGAAAATAATAAAAGCCATGAAACAACGTCTAATCCTGATCTGAAATTTTCTCGATGAAACAGCTTGCTAAGATTGGGAAGCAATTAGAACACAGTGTTTGATGGGTGTGTGTGTGTTGGTGCGTGTTCCCTTGGCAAACTATTCCATCTGCCTTGAGTAGCCCTTCGAAAGACTGTTCCTGGGCACAGGGACCCGAGGAGGAGACTCCAGCACCAGCCTGTTTGGACCGAAATGTCACCCAAGTCCACGCGTATCGAGCTTGGAGAACAATTCCATGAACCAAACTACCCCAGCGATGAAAGAACAAGGTCGGATGAAGCATCTTCCTCTCCGCTCACCTCGACGCTCTTATTTCGTTGCAGCCATTGCTGGCAGGAAAAGAAACAGCATGGTCGCGATGGTGCTTTAGAGGTCGATGGGAACGGTTGCTCTGCTCAGACATCTGGCACCAGCTGGAAAATAATGTTTTCCGTTTTTATGAGGAGGAAACAGAAATGTTCGTTTCTAGCTCCGAAGACCGTGCAGGAGAACTCATGAATCCCGACTTTAGCTGTAAAACAAAGCAGATGACGGGCTGAAGTAGAAAGACGGCGGGCAGAACATTTTTAATTTCGCCGGCGTGGCTGTGGTTGTGCAGTAGTCCACCGCCCCCGTTGGCCACGCTGATTTGGGCTGCTGGGAGTTGTGGCTCAGTCTCACTGAGAGGGCCACGGTTCCTTCTTTAGATATGTCAGCTTGCTTTAGAAAATCGCACGCGACCGAGAGAGGGTTGAATGGAAGTGTCAGCTAGAGTCTTGCGTATTTCGGCAATGCCTCTCTCCATCCATACGTTGCATTGTGTGGATGAGAAAACTCAGCCACCTATAGTGGTGGTATAGCCGACTGAGGTCGAGATATATCCTATAAATAAATAACAAACTTCTTAAATAAATAATAAACTTCTTTGAAAAGTAACAGACGATACTATCATCTCTGGCTACATAAAAAGGCCATTTTCTACTGCAGCTACTCAGTCCTAGAAACGGACATAGTTGCTTAAATGAGTCATAAATAAATTCTGTATTTTTCCCCCGTACTTTACAAATCTTCGCTTTCCAAATGAATCTAAAGCATTACAGATCCCCACCTAGAAGTAAGTCCAGGCCCATTTAATGAACTTTTACTTGGTAAGCAGGATGACCGCCCAAATGTACACAGATGCAACAGTCCCTCGGGCAATACCAGAACTATGTAAGGTCTTTTGTCGTTTCATTGTCACTTTTCCTAATGAAGGATCAACAGTGATCAAAGAATGTGGAGCAATGTATATCAGGACAAGAGTAATAGCTGGATGCCATGGGTAGTGTAGTACTAAAAATCCCAAAAGACTTTGTTGCAAAAAAGAAGGAGATAGGTTTGGAAACAACACAATACTGTGTAAGAATATGATACCTGCTAGGACTGTGCAAGCATAACTCTAACTCAGTGAACATAGCGGTTGCCCTGAGTAACCATATGCATGGAATCAGAGAGAGGGCAAGAGATGTTACTTTGCTTCTTCCCTAGAAGAGTTGTTGGCATGTGACTCTTTTTCTGTGCCCAATGCCAATGTAGCCATTGAGTCTCAAGTTGTGATTTAGAAAGGGATTTAGGAAGACTGGGCTGTGGGGAGGCGTTGAGGCAGGATACCCAAGGATACAGTAGTTCTCACCTGGCTAAAGGTAACCTTGTTCAAAGAAAGAAGTCTGGGAAACCTTGCAACGTCTTTATGTGGGGAATAGCACAAAGGCTTGGCTGGTGGCAATTACCACAAATGCTGTTAAATCGGTCATGTGGTCAAATGCTCCTTGTCAGAAGAATAGAGAAAACAGTAAACAGGAAGGAAGGCGGGACAGAAAATTAGAACCATTGGCTGTAAAATAAGCTATAGCTGCAATTCTAGATGTTTTAAATCAGAATACAGAGTGAATTAATGTATTTAAGTTTGTAAGACAGATTTTGGGAGAGGAAGGGAGAGTCTATAGGCCTTCATAAGTTGCTTTCACGTCCCATATCATTGGTCATGCTGTCTAGAGCTACTGGGAAGTGTAGTTCAGCAAAGACGGGAAGGTCCACAGGTTTCCCATTCCATTCAGGCTTCTAAAGCAGGGATGCCCGACCTTGGCAACTTGAATATGTGTGTGGACGTCGACTCCCAGAATTCTTTAGCCAGGATAGCTGGCTGAGGAATTCTGGGCGTTGAAGTCCACGCATCATAAACTTGCCAAGGTTGGACACCCCTGCTCTGAAGCCTTCCTTGCAAGAGTGAACAATGCCTTCTGTGCCAGAAGTGCAATTTTGCACCGTCTGATCGTAAGGGTTTCAGTTATGCCGTTCCCGCTCTGGAAAGGCAGCTCAGGCCCATTGGCTCTTTCTAGAAGTCGGTTACTTTAATTGGATCAGAGTCGCTTTCTCAGAGGAAAAGCAAGTCCTGATCTCTCACCATTATGGAAATAAGGAACATGGGAGAGAGGAAGATTTCTATACCTATAAATCAATTTGGTGGTTTTCTTCAGTTCTTTGATAATATAATGCATTTTTCAAGTATCGTTTTCCTGGCTGGCATGTTTATACCTCCATTGTTGGCATACTGCTGTGAAATTAATCTCCCCCATCCCATCCCTTTCAAGTCCAGCTTCTTCTCTTCCTAGCAATGTATATATGCAAACCAAATCAGAATTCCTCCCAATGTTTTGATGGATTTCCAGCAGCTCACCAATCCTCTCATTCCTCTGGCTGCAAAGCTATTCAGTGGGGCATCATAGCACAAATAACACTCTGCTATAAACACTGCCTGACAGAGTAGCCAGGAGGAAGCAAACATAAAAATTAAAAACATGTCGTGGTTGCAATTATTTCATCTACTGGAGAAGAGAGTGGTAGAAAAAATAGTAACAACAGTCCGATTATTCTATCCTAAACAACATGTTATTTTTTTAAAAATTATATTTGAAATGTTTGTCTCTTGGGTCCACAGCCAAAGCCTGTAGCTTCTTGTTAGTCCAGAATTATTGAGCTCCGAAATCTGTTCCATTTCTCCTGCTAAAATGTTTTCTTCTAAATAGCGTAAGAAAGCCAAGCCTTCTCTTCAATCCTTCGGCTGGCAGGAAACCAGAGGGATACGTCAATCATATTAATTACTTGCAGGAAGAAGATAAGCGGAAGAATGAATTAAAAACAACAGGTTTTATTTTCTTTCCTCCTCCATCCCACCCCATGAGACCAAAGAGAGAATAGTGGTGATTTCATTTGCTTTTAAAGTACAGCCCTTGGTAATAAACGGCTTCTGCAAATCTGCTGAGCAAACACCTTCACAGTCATCAATATGCGGGAGCTGTTTATTGCCTCATAAACTTGGAAGCCAGTGATATTGTCTCCTAAATCAATGGCTGCCTGGACATCCTTGGCACTGGAGAAGAACAAGCTATTTCAACAAGGCTGATACTTAAATTAATGGTTCTAGTAATGGCAGAGAGATGCTTAGTCACTGATGAAAAAATTAGGCACAGATCTGAAGCATTTCCAGGCATCCTTGATATGCACTGCAAAACAAAGGAAGCAGGCATGGACAGAGATGTCTCACTACCATGGCTACAACCAATTTTAAGCCAGGGTTAGGTGGGAACCATGGACAGAAGCAGTGAGAGTGATCACCAAGCTCATGTAAATAAGCAAGATCAATACTCCACCACTGCCACTCACTGTAATGGAAATGGAAGCTTGGGTTACCTTTGTTGTTGTTCAGTCGCAGTTGTGTCCGACTCTTCGCAACCCCATGGACTGCATTACGCTTCAGCTTCAATATCTGTCCCTCCAAAGAGCAATCAGGGTTGATTTGCTGGAGGATTTGATCTCCTTGCTGTCCACTTGCAGGAATCAAGATCAAAGAGTCTTTGTTCTCTTGACAAAGACTCAAGAGTCTTCTCCAGCACCACAATTCAAAGGCATCAATTCTTCAGTGCTCAGCGTTCCTTATGGTCCAGCTCTCACAGCCATACATTACTACTGGGAAAACCATAGCTTTGACTGTACGAACCTTTGTCGGCAAGGTGATGTCTCTGCTTCTTACTACACTGTTTAGGTTTGCCATAGCTTTCCTCCCAAGGAGCAA
>JANHZU010002742.1:0-11058 GCA_032468055.1 Acrochordus granulatus | reverse complement strand
AGAGGTAATTATGCCCTACCAATGGCTCAATGATGAAAAAATAAACACATGGCCTCAGTTATTCAGTAGTACACAGAGCTGGGATTAATAACAAGTTACAAAAGAGCATTTATTGATGTAGAATAGTTACGGGTGATTACAAATAGATATGGCAACCATTTATTGAAATGGTTATGAAGAACATTTATGTGTATATGCACCTACCAGTATATATTCTCTGTATTTTTTATTTTATTGTTGAAGTCTTTATTGGTTCTTTCTGCTTTCTTTATAACTTTGTGCATGCACTGTTTATTTTTTTCTTTTGTTTTTTCCAATCCATTAACATTATTTACATTTTTAAACAATTTTTAAAAACCCTAAAGTCATTATATAATTCAATATCGTTTTAATATCTTTGAACATTTTTATCAATTCCAAACTGATTAACAGTATTACACGAAAACGGGACGACTGTTGAAAGGCCCATATCGTATGTTTTCAGTATATTACAAATCAAGAATTCAAAAGTTGACACCCAAACTTTCTTGACATTTTCTGAGGAGACCTATATGTGAAAAATAATATTTTGCTGTATTTATCATAATACTGTATGAAAAATATTTAGCTTTCTTTACAAATAAGATCTTTGAGTTGTTAAAATAGTAGATTCCAATGGTTTCTTCTGAAATTCTTATAAATTACCAATATCACTCTGATTATACTCTTCAGCTATCTGAAAAACAAACTGTAGATCTTGCAAAATATTTTCCAGGCTACAAACTGAGAGTTTAAGAAGCTGCTCAGGCTTCAGGTCGAGAGTATGAAATATTTACCTAAATATACTATTCAGATATTTTTATATTTTAAAATATTTTAATATTTTAAGCAACCCAAGTTCTCCCAATATGTCAAATATGTTTAATATCCTGAAAGACTGATTAAAAAATTATTCTAGGGTATTAACATAATTTTTGGTTCAAGAGCTTCAAGAAAATTATTTTCATATTAGCATTAAGACATAGTGTGCATTTTTCAAGTGACAAAGGATAAAATTTTAAATGACACAGATTTTCCAAAAATGTCTCACAGCCTGTAATATTGGAAGAACTGATACATTTCAGTCCTTACCAAAATACCAAACAGCTCAAGTCGTAACTTGCTTATTGTGATCATAGTGATTTTTATGAAAATCACTACAATTCCACACATAATTAAAAGTCAAAATACAAGCTGCTTATATGTTTGGATATCAGGAAGATTTAGTCTTTATTTTCATATCACAATTTAGATTTAAAAAACATTCCATCCTTTGAAAACATTCTCAGGAACATAAATCTGTTCAAAAGACATAAAGACAAGATATATGAATGTGGGAATCCACATTTTAACATTTATTCTTCCTTATCAATTGGTAGGAATTTTCAACCATCTGTTTAGACTGATGCTAATCTGAGATAGACAGTTCAAAATATTAGCATTGACAATGAAATGTTTCTAATTATTCCAAGATATTTAAACCATTCAGACAATATCCACTCCAATATTTTACAGATTTCCATAGATATCTAAGAGCAAATATGGAATAACCTCTTTCTTTACAAACTGTTGTATAATATCAATTGATTTTTCCAAAGAACATAAATAATTATTAATAAGACCTAAAAAAATAATCTGCATACATTAACTATTTCTGTTCAATTCTAGCCACCTTTATACTGAAAGAGTCCAATTGTTTAATAAAACAGGCCAGTGATTCCAATGCTAAATTAAATATAAGAGGAGTTTAGGAACATCTGTAATGAGTTCCAGGAAACATCCCTAATGAGTTCCAAGGAACATCTTGAAAGGTGAAGAAAGAATTCCATTTGCAATAATTCTATCTAACAACAAATACAATATCACATTTTATCTAATTAATTAAAACACAAGATAATCTACATTTCAGAAAAATGTGTACCAAAATTTTATTTTGCACTATATCAAAGGATTGTTCCACATCCAACAAATCACTACAGCTGAGTTAAAAATAATTTATTATTATCTGAAATCTGTGCCTTTCTAGAACACCATTATCACATTATATTGGAGATGATATAATATGATAACAGTTCATCAACTCCTTGCCATCATGTTGTCAAGATTTTAGTGTCCACATCTAGTAAAGTATTAGGCAATAACTTGTACTCTCCACCAGATGTTATCATTCTTTCATATTTCAGCTATATAGATCTCATCAAAAGAAGGAAAAATGCGTTCAGTAAATAAATCATTATAGACTTCCTATGACATAGGATCAAAAAACTATATATCTTATACCAAAGCCTTACTATCAAGCATGTTTGGCTATAACAATAATATTTCAGTTGATGTTAATAAATACAATAAATAATCAAATCATGAACAGTTCTGATGGCATGCTGAAAAAAAGTAGGCAAAGGTAGTCCCTGAATAAAATCTATAAGCCATTTGCTTTGAGTCCCCCTGTCTCCCAGTTTTCCCAAACCCTGTATCTAGCAATTTTCTTCACTTCTTCATTGAGTCTGTGCTTTGTATATCTCAGTAGGTTGAACTGCTTTTTGCTTCCTCTTCTTCTTTCCCTCTTTATAGTCATCATCCTTTCAATCAGTCTTCTGGAAACTGTGCATAGCACAAATAGAAATGGACTCACCCTTTGAATCCAAGAAGGACAATATCAGCCTGTATTACTTGCAAAAACAAACAAAACTACTTTGGGAATGGGAACTTCTCTTTTTATTCAGAATGTAGCATGCTAAAGTCATACTGATATATTTATAAGTATCTATAGGGGCTTTTGAACAAAATTGTTCAAAATCTTTCCAAAACTGTTATACTATACGTATTAAATGGCTTTACTTGGCAGAATTATCAAAGGTGCTTTTGCAAATGTTCAGGGAATGTTAATGATTCTCAAAAAATTACCATTATGATGCTGAGCTCTGATATATTATCCTTCCCATTGTACTGAAGTATTTTTGTCTGTAACAATTCTGCTTGTAGGTCATCATATCTTTTTAAAAATTCTAGTCAATGATTCATGATCTGCAACCCATACTTCAAATATTAGAGGATTTCAGTGTATTTGCAAAATGTACAACTTATTTTTCAGGTTTGCATTCCTACATATCTCTCTTTGGTGGCAAGCCTTGTGGAAGTCAGGTTGATTTTCTTCTTAGGAAAACGTCATAACATGGCAGTCAAATTGTTCATGCAACACTTTTAAATGGGTCAGGTGAGGAGAGCAGGCTGTGCAAACTCCAAAGCTGAATTAATTGACCTAGCCAATTAATCCTGAGGAGGTTAGATTTAGCCCCAGATAGACACAGTTTCATTTGGAGATAACTAATTCCCTGCCCAATCAACTAACTCCTTCTGTGTCAATCTGTGTTGCTCATAGCCATCATAAATAGCTGACTTTGTTGAAATACTTACTTCAGAGTTAATTGCTTTTCCAAAGTCCATGAACAAGAGGAAATCCTGGAGAGGCATCTTGAAAATGGGCTCCCTCTAAGCATTCTGTTTCTATGGTCATTTTGTTTTTGCAATATACATATATATATAACATATATATATACCATTTTGTTTTTGCAATGTACATATACATATAAACACATGAGAAAGCCAATAGTTTTAATCTTGTCTTAGGCAACAAAGCCATCTGCATGAATTTGGGCTGATCACTCTCTCTCAACCCTAGGAAGAAGGAAAGGGTAAATCACTTCCAAAAAAATATTGCCAAGAAAACTGCAGAGATTTGTCCAGGATTCAATATTGACCCAAAGATACCCATGCACACATAACCACACTGCTTCTACTATAGCCTCCTATACTACTGAAGAGCAAAAACAGGTGACGAGCAACTTGCCTAAGCCAATTTCCTGCTATTTGCAGAAAAATTCTGCATTATTATTCACCTATCAAGTCCTTCCCAAGGACCTAGGAGAGGCACATGGTGTTTGATGGAATGAAGGGTATCATTGCAGGATTATGATGATTTCTTTTCAGACACAGATGAGTCGGACACCAGGATGGGATTGTCAGTTTTATTCCCCTGAGCTTTCAAACCCCAGTGGGTGTCCATCCTCAAAAGGAGTACAATAAAAGCCACACTGTAACAGAATACAAGCTATTGAACATATGCTATTGTGTTTTCTGTTTATATAGCTGTGTGTACTGTTTTTTTGTGTTGCCCTTCACCTTCCCTAACCATCCACTCTCAGATTATCACTGCTGCAAATCACCTGCAATTCTCCCTTAATTATCTTTGCTAACGTCAATGTGGAGATAGTGAGGCGGGAGGTGCAGGTGGCACAGCATGAGTTCCACTGCTATTATTTATCCACTATCCCAGTATGTGACTCTTCTGTATCTGAACAGGAACCCAGGAGCCGTATCTTTGTTCACATTGCAAATGATGATTTCTTTCCAAGAATTGGGAGTGATTTATTTCATCCTCACAGAATAATGTGAGATGGTTATTAATGCCCCCAGATATGTTGATTGAACTCCCATCATTTCTATACTGGGACTTGCCATTTACCATTTTGAATGGATCAAGTTAGGTCTAGAAATTAATATCCTAATGGGGTAGTGACCCACACCCTGTCAAAATTCAACCCTCTTCCCTTTGCTACCAGGTGGCTTGATGTTGAATATCAGGCTGGTGCTGGTGGAGCAAGATTTTGCTATGACCACAGTTTATATTTTAAAGTGCCCCACTTTCTGAATCAACAACTCTCCTGAGTTTACAACATCTTATCTAAAAGCCACTTATCTAAAGCCACAGCAGATTTCATAATCTATTGGTCAACAATGTTGCGTCTTTAGGTTTCATAGGTAGACTGGTAGGTAAAGAATCCTACCTACCTTGCAAATGGAATATTTTCCCTACAAAATCACTGTCCTCCTTATCAGGACAGAATCTGGATGAAACAATCAGCAGATAAAACATCAGCTCCCTTATCCCTTCTCTGCCACAACGGAATGCATTTAGCTATCATTCCGTATTCCTGTTTTCCTTCTATTCTTTCTGCCTTGTTATTCTTCCAGTTTCTTAATCTAGTTATGCTGACTTTATTTTTAGTATGTCTATTGTGACAGCAAATCTTAGAATTGCCTTTGGTGTTGTCTAAAAATGGCCATTACCAAATCATAATGCCTAACCAGATGAAGTCCTAGAAGAGCCCAAGGCAGTCACGAGATGTCTTCAACAGCTGCCTGCTTTTCAGTCTTGCATATCAATTCCCATCTTGGCGAGGACCCAACAGTATTATCAGGAATGCAGGATGAGAGAAAGAAAGGAGTATCCTTGTTAAAATTTGGATTACAGGCCAGCAAAATGCTCCTTAGTTTATTTATAAGGAATGGAGTTTGCACATTAATAAAGCTATTCTTTCTGTCTTTTATTGGTAAACTATGTAAAATGCAAATGATTTGGAATTCAATTAATTCCTAGAAGGTTGCAGCTGTTTTGAGTTCTATTCAAAAAGACATGTGGTAGATGTGTGTATGAATGGGCCTGCATTTGATTGCAAAGAAAATCAGGCTTTATTATGAAAGCCCTGACTTCTAAAATTTGAACGATTGTTTACCAGCAGCACTTAATGCAAACAGATAATATCCAAATTTCTTGTGCTGCTTACAATAATGGGTGTAAAAACATGACTTCTTCCAGGACATGTCAAAGTGTAGAGCTACAAAGACCCATAGAAAGTTACTCATCTGAAAAAGCACAATATTTGCTCTAATAAGTTCAGAGGCATTGATTGCCTAGGTATTCAAGTGGGGACATTTAAAAGTTTAATTTCAGAATGGGCTGAATATGCCTTTCCCTTTGAAAAGACCATTCATTGCTTGCATGTACAAAATGCTATAAACATTCAGGCAGTAGGAAACGCTCAGATGAGATGACCCCAAAGGTTTTTTAGAGATGAGATGGCCCCAAAGGGTTTTTTTCCTCTGTTTTTTTTCCTAGAGACATTCTAGCCCATGAGCTCAGCCACCTGATTTTTATTTGTTTGCTTGCTTTAACATCTGGTAAAGGGTGAAAACGCAACATTACGTTTTCAGCCAGTATCTTTTAAAAACAAAACTGTCTTACTTCTAAAAATTTAAAATTTTGTTCCCCAAAAAACTACTTTGATTTTTGGAAATGTTTTCACATTGCCTGGCCCTATATGTAGTGCTTCTGAACCGTGGCAACTTTAAGATGAGTGGACTTCAATTCCCAGAATTCCCCAGCCAGCAATATATATGCCAACATACATATATATATGTATATATATTATAATATATATATAGTATATGTGTATATAGTATGTATGTAAGTGTCTGGAAATAGTAATGGTTAAAGCACCACCTTTGATTTATGAGGTAGACTGAGGTTCAAATCCTAGCTGGTGTCACCTTACTACTAGGGTCCTTTGGCAAAGACTCCCAACATTTCACCTGCCTAGCTCAAAAAATGAGACTGACATGAACTAGGAAAATCATGCCAGCTTGAATGTGACCCAGATTAACAAGGTCCATGTCAGATGTTCAGGAACCAAAACAGTCTGATATGTAGCTACTGAAAGAAAATATACAACGGCGAGACAAAATATCCTGGAATTGCTGGAATGCAACTACAACAGTAGTCTTAATGAGAGGAGATATATGAAACATCCACACTAACTGAGAAACAGATACTCAACACTTCAACATACTGAACTGAAAGCTGTTCTCACAACTAGAGATAGTCTTAACTACACATTACATCCCATACTCAAGGAGATCCAGAACAGCAACTGGATGTACAGCCAATCCCTGAAGCTGGAATGTTATTACCATTTTTTCCATTATGAGAAGCTGGGGAAGTCCCAGGGCCTGACAGAGAAACTGGAAAGGATATGGAAAGTTAAGGCCAAAGTGATCCAAATGATGGTAGGAGCACCTGGGACTGTGATCCTAAATTAGGAGAGTGGCTCCAACAGAACTTAGGAACTTCAGAGCTCTCTGTCCAGAAAAGTGCAATGTTAGGAATAGCTAAGACACTGTGCAGAACCTTCAAACTCCCAGACCTCTGGTAGAGGACCCAAGATTGAGAAAGATACATATCACCCATAGAAGGGAATGTTATATCTAGCTAGCTAGCTAGCTATCTCAGTGAGAGAGATGATCAGTTTCAAAATTTTACTTATATATACTGTATGTATATACTGTATATACACATACATATATACTGTATACATACTATACAGTCATGTGAAAAAGAAAGTACACCCTCTTTGAGTTCTATGGCTTTACATATCAGGACATAGTAAAAATCATCTGGTCCTTAGCAGTTCTTAAAAGTAGGTAAATATAACCTCAGATGAACAACAACACATGACATATTACACCATGTCATTGTTTATTTTACAAAAAGAAAGCCAAAATGGAGAAGACATGTACAGCAACTTGATGAAAAGCTAGGTATATCCTTACTGCTTCCAGAAGTATGAAAAGGCTAAGTAGCAGCCAGGTGCTGCTAATCAATTAGCCTTGATCAATTGATCATCAGCAAGTGTGACTATCTCTATAAAAGTCAAAGCTTTAGAACTTTGCTGGTCTCCAGCATTGAAGTATGTGTTAACACAATGCTAAAGAGTAAAGACATCAGCAAGGATCTTAGAGGAACAACTGCTGATGCCCATCAATCTGGGAAGGGTTATAAGGCCATTTCCAATAATTTCCAGTCCATCATTCTACAGTGGGGAAGATTATAAACAAGTGGAAAACATTCAAGACAATTGCCAATCTTCCCAGGAGTGGACGTCCCTGTAAATTCACCCCAAGGTCAGACTGTGCAATGCTCAGAGAAATTACAAAAAATCCAAGAGTTACATCTCAGACTCTACAGGCCTTAGTTAGCATGTGAAATGTTAAAGTTCATAACAGTACAATTCAAAAAAGACTGAACAGGTATGGTTTGTTTGGAAGGGTTACCAAAAGACAGCTTCTTCTCTCTAAAAAGAACATGGCAGCATAGCTTAGGTTTGCAAAACTGCACCTGAACAAATGACAAGACTTCTAGAAGACTATCCTTTGTCAGATGAGACCACAAACATCAGTGGAGATGTTTGGCCATAATGCATAATGCCACATTTGGCAAAAACCAAACACAGCATATCAGCACAAACATCTCATACCAACCATCAAGTGCTGTGGTGGAGGGGTGATGATTCTGGCTTGTTTTGCAATCAAGAACCTGTGCACTTTGCAGCCATTGAGTCGACCATGAAGTCCTCTGGCTACCATAGTATTCTAGAGTCAAATATGAGGCCAACTGTCAGACAGCTAAAACTTGACCAACAGTGGGTCATGCAACAGGACAATGATCCCAACCACATCAGCAAATCTACAAGAGAATGGCTGAAAAAGAAAACAATCAAGGTGTGGAAATGGCCCAGTTAAAGTCCTGACCTCAACCCAATTGAAATGCTGTGGCGGGACCTCAAGAGAGCTGAGCATAAACAAATACCACAAACCTCAATGAACTGAAGCAATGTTGTAAAGAAGAGTGGGCCAAAATTCCTCCACAACAATGTAAGAGACTGATAAAGTCATACAGAAAACGATTAGTGGTTGCTGCTAAAGGTGGTTCTACAATCTATTGAATCATGAGGTGTGCTTAGTTTTCATACTTGGCTTCTCCATTTTGGCTTTTTGTTTTTTTTGTAAAATGAATGGTATGGTATAATATGTCACGTGTTGTTCATCTGAAGTTGTATTGATCTCCTTTTAAGAACTGCTAAGGACCAGATGATTTTTACTATGTCCTAATATGTAAAACCATAGAACTCAAAGAGGATGGACTTTTTCACATGACTGTATATATGTGCACACACATATAATAGGCTAAATGCAGTATAGTGTAATATAAAATATAATATATACCCTGGTATATAATGGCATCAGGAATGTATGTAAAAGCAGTACAGAATAGCTTGGCCAAGACAAGCACAAAACAGTCGCTTCTCTGAATTTATTAGATTTATTAGATTTTATACTGCAGCTCTGTGACTTTAGCTTGCTCAGAAAGGCAAAAATTGGTTTAAGCACTGGGAAAATATTAAATGCTTACCTTTAATTTAAATTAAAGAGAGTTAATATAAAATATTTTCATTTGAGACTTAATTTCTAGTCCCCTTTCAGCCATGGAAGATCATTAGATGACTAGTCACTTCTTATTCAGCTCACCTCCTCGACAGAGTGTTCTTGTTGGGAAAAACAGAAAAGGGAAGCGCCATATGTAACTTTTGTATGAAAATATACGTTTAACTGATTGACTGAAATTTACAATTTGGTACAGTAATACATTTGAGGAGCTTTCAGTGCCTACATGTTGCCTTATAGTCTCAAATTGTAAAATATGGATCTTCATAGCTCATGTGAGTTTCTAGAACTGTCCAAATGTAATCAAATCTTGTTCACAATGCAACTTATTAGAAAAAGTCACAATCACATTCTCTACATGATCCTAAATTAGTTGGGTAATAAAATATTGTCCTTATCCCTTGTGATATGACCATATATATAACATTTCTGATTGATCTAGATTCACGGGATTTATTCAGAGTGAAGAAAGAGCCAATATCCAGAGGGAGAAAAATGCCATTATACCTGAAGTGAGTAGAAAAATGGATAGTCTCACAGCCAACAAGAAGGATATGAAATATTTCCATTATCATTATTTTTGAACAAAAAAAATCAAAATGCAAGAACATTCAGAATATATCAAAATGGAACATGATTATGTTTTATCTGCCAGGGTTGTAAAGTTTCTCAGAAGTGACTACCACATCAAATGGGAAGGAAAAAGAAGATGTTGATAGGGGTGAGATGCATAACCATTGTATTAACTGCAGCCATTATTCTATAGATGGAATTTGAAGAGCTAATGAGCATTTAGCAGATTTAATCTGCCCACATCTCATTTTCTCTTCTATCAAAGCTTTCAGTGCTTAAACCATTTTTCCTTTCTGTTTTGTTTTATTCATTTTGTATCTTTCAAAGTGATAAGACTAATTTTGTGCTTCAGCAGATCACTTAGGATACCTAAAATCACTGCAATGTAATGTGATATGTTTGATATTTATTAAAAATAAGAGATGTATATATACAAATCCTGAAATGCTTCTCCCTCTCTCTCTCCTTCCCTCTTTTGCCCCCTTAATCTTACTTGAAAGAGATCAGGTAAAACTGATGTACACTGTTTACCTTACCACACCATAATATGGTAAATTAAATGGGGAGGATATAATTACAGTCCATAGCAGTAACTCGTATGTAGATGAAATACCACATCTGGGAAAAGCAAATGATTTGGGCTTACTAATAAATCTCTATTTATTGCAGAAATCCCCCTTCTTTTTGAGGTAGGCAACAAATGTTTCTCAAACTCACCAATATTGTGATATCATACTTGGCTTTTTTAAAATGAAGGAACAAGCCAGCAGAATCTACTAGACATAAAGGACAGGCATGGATAAAATTATAGAAAAAGTTTCAACCTCAGGATCTATTAGATTTGAATAAAAGTGTCAGTCTGAAATGGAATACCAACTAGAAAGGAATTCTGCATTTCTTCCCTTGGCTGCTGGTGATCTTTAAAATATAGGGTTAAAAAAGAAATGAAAAATCACCTATCATGTTCTTTCCAGGTTGCTGCACTACGATTATTCTAATGTGTACTCTTCCAAGATTCCTGAGAACAAATGGGCTCATGGTAACCGCACCATGAATGATTGATTGATTGCCCTCAAATCGTTTTCAATTCCTGATGATCACATAGACAGATATTATCCATGATAAGATGTCCCTAACCTGTTTTATCAACAGTGCAGCCACTGTCACTGTAACTGTACATTGACACTGTAAATGAATCCATCACCTTGCTGATAGTCATCCTCTCCTTCTGTTTCCTTCCATCTTTCCCAGTATTAGAGCCTTCTCTACAAAACAGGCATCTGGATTGGATTTTTTCAAGTAGAAGATGTTTCACCTTTTATCCAAAAGGCTTTCTCAATTCTGAAATTG
>JANHZU010002740.1:171727-183273 GCA_032468055.1 Acrochordus granulatus | reverse complement strand
GGCAGGCAGGCAGGCAGGCAGGCAGGCAGGCAGGCAGGCAGGAAGGAAGGAAGGAAGGAAGGAAGGAAGGAAGGAAGTTCCAGAGATGACTGGGCACAATATTCATCTTCATCACCATTCATCTGCAACCACTTTGAAAGTCTTCATTAATTAAATCTAAATGAGTATTGTTTTTAAATATATGGATCTGAATTCCAGTGTTTTCTATCAACACATTTATTTTTTGTCCTGACCTTGTAACTTTGTTCCAATCTTGCCTAATTTTTGGAGAATGATTTCTGTACATCAATCAAAAGTCAAGAACTGGCCTTTGTTGGATGACATCTGAAGGTTCCTTTTTAGTGCCAGCATAGACTTTTACTTATAGAAGATGAAGTGGATATTGTTTACCAATGCCCGTTCTGACCTACATTCTATATTATCCTAAGTAGTATGCTCGCTAAGTGGTGGGAGTGGGAAGACACAAGTTCTCCTTTCTCAGCTACTGAAACTTGCCATGTGAGTTTCAGTCAATTCAGTCTGCCTCAGAGGGTCTTCTGGTGAGAAGAAGATAGAAGAAAAGCAATATTTAACTTTTATTAATCAAGGATAATACATCAGCAGGTTCATTCAAAGAGGGCTAAGGCTTGGTGTGCATACATATACAAACATTTGCACAGGTACAAGAGTCAGCAACATTTTGCTGGTCAAGGTCTAAATTTATCATTTGGAAGAAAGCCAATAGTTGCAAAGTGAACAGGGTGTTCCACATCACAACTCAATAGTACCCAGGATTGAACACAAACATTCAAGAGAGAAGTCTTTCTGAGTTCTGGTTAATAGATGTATTAAGAAAAATATTCAATTGATTACAAATAATTTCAATTAGTACATTTGTTTTGAAATATAAAAGTAATATAAAACTCTTAAATACTGTATATGTTGTTTATAGTGATCTTCTGGATTTTAGCAGTCCAGATATGATACCCATAATATTAATCCAGTAGCCCTTTTCACTCCAGGGACAACAAAAATTTATATTGTCCGGACACTTAATCCTGTATTCAGGAACCTACTTACAGCAGAACTCTCAAGATGGCTAGACAAATTGCTTTGTTGTAGACAGGACAACTGTATATGCACAGAACGTCTCCCTACTGCAAATAGATAAGTAGATAGCTTAGCTTAGATTCTTAGCCTTTCCCTCCTTTTTGAATCAATGGATATTTGGCCATTTCTTCTCAGCTTTCAGACTGGGAAACATCTGCTCATTTCTGACGTGAGGGAATATTAGTTCCCACCTGCCAGCTTCATGCCTTGTTCCTAAATGCATCCATTAGAGTTTTGTTTATGACTTTCCTCACACACCTACGTAATATTAAAGTCTGTATTAGTGAGGGATCCTGCTTCAGATTCTCTCTGTCAAGAGGGCCAGATGCACTGGAATATGAAGCCTGTTCTCTTTGGTAGTGTTGGTTGAGGAATTTCTCTCCAAGATGACTAATTTCCGTATATGTCTCATTATTTTCAGGAAGAAAAGTAAGATTTTAAATCACGGTGCTTTCAGAAATGTGATTTTCTACAATAATATTCTCTTTTATAGGAGGAAGAAGGAATCACATCTAATCCTGATCCACATTTTTTGTTTCAGCTCTCCAGAAAAGCATTTGTAATACTTCTGGGGGCTTCTAATTCATGGCAACTGAACTTAGTTCTTTACAAGAGCTTTTGATCTTATCATAAGATCTTCATCAGTCGTGGCGTATAAGGGGGTTAAGAGTCAGTAACATGTTAAAACTGACTCATCCCAGACTTAGTATCTTATTGACTCTTAACCCTCATGAATTAGAAGCCTCTCGTTATCTTTTTCTAGATGTACCGTATGAGAAATACCGTAACATTTGTAATAAACATAAAATGACCTTTAGGTGGCAGCAGTTTAATTTGGAAATGTGAGCATTTCCAAAATGGGAGAAAACAGAGTTGTTTTACTTTATGAAGTTCTGACTTTTTTCTGTGTTGATTACTGTAGGGATATGTTTTTTGAAGTTTCAAGATCCCTAATGTGGGATACCAGATGGTAAGGAAGAGAAGCAGTAACTATATGAACAGATCTGAATATGAAGAGCACTGTTGCAAATATCGAATTGTAGACCCAAAGATGAGAAATTAATGATTTTATAGCAAAGTCTGGGTTATACTGAATTAAACTGCAAAACAAAATTGCACCAAAATAGTCCCCTTAAACACTGTTTTTTATTTTGTAATTGACAAAATTAGTTGTAGACAAAATTAGACAGTAGAGGCACTGCTACATTTGGAGCCCTGCTACTAAATTTTACATTACAGAACTTGAACTGGATGGCTCGTAACATATTGGATTAGTACCCAGTCCCTGATTATTTCCCATGCTAGTTGTGGATTATGGAAGTTGTACTCTGAAACATTTGGTTTATATTAGGTTCTATATCTCTGGACGAGGCCAGAGGTGGGAGATTTTCATCATTGTTTTCTTCTCTCATTTAAAATGTCAGATTTTCCCCTCAATAATGAAGCCAATACTAAGGAATGAAACACCATGAGTGTAGCTATTTGCAGATGGATTGAAGCAAAAGTGAGCTGCATTTACAAACTCCCCCAACGGACTGTGAAAATGTCCCATTAAAACCCTCTTTACATCTCCTGTCATAGAACAAACTACAAAAAGGGCTGCAGTAAGTCTTCTACAATCACACTGCAAGGGAGGGAGATCCTATTCACAGAGTTCCTCTCCATCCATAAAGAGAAAGGCCAAGCATCCAATAGTCATCGATAAGATTGTTCAGTTAAACAAGAATTCATTGGATTTTGTTCAGAATTCCATATTCTGCCCTTGGATAATCTTGTGGCACATACCTCCACGTATCTATAACAAAAGTTAACAATGCAATCTTGTATATTTTTAAGCAAGAGGTTCAGAATTTTTAATAGTGCACTTACTGAATAAAAATTACTTTGAGTCAAGTTCAGCTGTTGAATAATTATTAGACATAGCCATATTATTTTCTTTGATAAAAATACAAAGGTGGTTTACCATGGCTTGGCTTTCAAGCCCTGGGATTCTTTGGTGGTCTCCCATCAAAGTACTAGCCAAACTATACTCTGCTTAGATTTTTTAGCAGAAAGTTGGCTAAGGTTGGCTAGGAGCTTCCAGCAAAGGTAGGTTATACTGAATGTACTAAGTCCCTTAATTAAGTCTGTTTAATTTTATAATGATAATGACAGAAACCAGAGTTTAATCTTACATCCATTACAAACAATGACTGAAATAGAACTATGACTATGTTCCTCCACATTCTCTATTCTGCAGTAATGTTTAATAATGCAGGGACAGCACAGTGTGAAAATCTGCAGCATTTTGCATCGCTGAATGTAACGAGAGAGGAAAAGCTGGAAGAATGGAGGCAGAAGACACAGGTCTAATGTTTTCAGACCCCAGACCCAGTTTTGGCTTCAATTGGTAGAACTACATTTTACTACATTTCTGTGGCATCTAGCAGAATACAGATCTAGTCTCTTGCTATATGGGCAACTTGGCATCTTAGAATCTAAAGAGCAATTCACTTGTTAATATTCTAACGGGAAGTGGCTTCCAGCTATCTTCATCTGCCAAAATCTACATGACTGTCAGCCATATTGTAAGTTCAGTATCCATATGATTCTCCTGTTGTCTTGGACAAATTGATCTATCAAAAGCGCTGAGCAACAAAAGCATTTTAAGGTGTTTGGTTCATATAATCATAGTTTGTGTGTATTTCATCCTCTGGAGCAACCTGTCAAAACCTGGAGCTAATATTAAGAAAATACACAAGTGAACTCACTGTTTCTTTGTGCTGTGAATCAGTTATAAATAGCATTTTCCAATTATCCTGATATGAAAATATCCAAACATTTTGATATTGTCTTTTTTTAACAGTTCTTCCCCTTTGGAATAAAGACAGTTAAGAGGGATTTTAGAGCTGAAACAAAACTTACAATAATGTTTGTAAGTTCTCTGATTGATAACCAATAAAGATCACTTCTACTTGAAATTCTAAAGTGTTTTGTGTCAAACATTGTGAACCGATTTCGTTTTATCAGCAGCTTGCTTTCTTCTACAACTAATTCTTAATTAAATAGACACTTGCAGGTTAATCCTCCTGACTTCATAGAATTGGCATTGGGGAGAGATTGAAATTTATTTATCATATCGGTGTAGCAGCTTTTCTACAATAATGCTGGGGATTATTCCATTTTAACTTCTGCTTCCTGATAAAGACCTTCATGGTAAGGTGAAAATATGAACAGAGGGAGGTCTTCTTGGTCCAAGACTGATGTTTTGTCCACTATCAGTCTGATAGTTGACTTCAAGAAACAGTAGTTGTGAGGCAGGGAGAAAGTCCATGCTTTATCTCTTCGGAAAAGCACAAATGTCTCTTTTCTATTGGCTATTTATTCACTTTAGGAATTTAATCATGGATTCTGCTGGAAATCTCTAATTAAAATCTGCACAGTGTCTTTGCATTCTGGACTTAACTCACCTTTAATGTCCTGACAGGCTTGGATTAGAACATGATCTTGGCACTCAAAATGTGCCAGTTGTACACTGCTTTGCTGCGCCATTGTAAAAAGGTTCAAAATCAGGTATAATCAGCAAGGTTGGAGGTTAACTTCTCTGGTCTAATTGAAGTTGTTCTCGTAATGAATAGAAATGTTTCTTCTCATCATTATCACAGGACAGAGAGAAAAGGGAGAAATCTTTCAGCACTCCCCCCCCTTTAGTGGGAAAGAAACTGCTTTCTCTTCTAATAAAGCCTGTTAAAATCAGCAGTTAATTGAAATATTATTTTTCCTTTGAAAATGGGAATGGTGTTCATATGAAAACCTTGTATAATAATTTAATAGCTTTGCTGCATTGACTCATGTGTGTAACAGAAGGAAGTTAGGAATTGTAACTGTTGAATTCATGCTGGTTCAGAAAGTACCCCCAGGACAAGGAGAGAGAGAATGACACTCCTACTGTCTTATGCTTGTCTGGAAGGATCAAAAAAATTTCCAGGATTGATCTGTCTCTATTCTGGTTGCTACCATAACAGCATCATACATGATACAGGAGGCAGGCAGGCATTCTTTGCTATCATCTGAAAAAGGCTGAGGTGGATTAACTTGTGATATGCCTAAATCAGATTTAAGATTCTACAAGGCTTCCACTTTAGATGAGATTACAGATACAGTACATATCCTCTGAAATTCCAAATACTTTCCTCCGAGCAGAGATGATCCACCCACAGTTTATAGGTCCTTCCCCAACATCCTGTGATTATGCCACTAAAATTGGTCATGAAAATGGATAAATTTTGGTTATACAATTCAGAAGAATTTAGGGAGGCCTGCCATCTTCATTTCTACATAAAGTCTCCCAAATAATGTCGGGAAAAAGGCAATGATGTCTCTGCCTGTGACATCATTAAGCCTCCAGATATTGACTGTACCTTTTGCAAGGTCAAGAAGCCATGTTGTAACTCTCAATTGCCTGGTCCTATCAGGTTTTGTTCAAGCCTAATATAAACTGCATACTTATCCATGGTATATCTAACCATTCCCTATGTTGCTTGCAGTTATTTCCTATGACCAAAGGGATATAGGCCCAATGGTTTAAAGTACTCCAGGAAATTAAAGAGAAAAATATGTATCCATGTAAATATTCTTGGCTTGTTGTTGTTTTGCCTATTGTTCTCCTTTTATTTTATTTTCATTTGGATGCTAACAGCTTGATCTCATTTTGGCATTGGTGCCAACTTCACAAAGATGAATTTAGAATCACTATTAAAAATAGTGCCATTTTCCTTAATTTTTGTTCAATCAAAGATAAATGAACGTTTTGGATTGTTTTTCAGACCTCAAGGATTGGAGTCAGAATTGACATTTATTTCTTAGGGAAATGAAGATAAAGGACATATCCTTGATCCAATCCAACATTTTTTTGTGTTTGCTTCAGTATTTTAGTGATTTTTCAAGAGAACTCTAGAGCTATTTAGGCTATTGAAACCTACTTCCTGTTCAGTTCAGGAATCCAAACTAAAGCATCTTTGTTAAATGTCTGTCAGTCTGTCCTTTATCCAAGGGATCATTTTAATTAATTGTGCTGAAGTTATGGATGTTTCAGACTACTGATTGAGAGCCGTGGCAAGTTTGATGTCCCTTTTGCATCAGGATTGTGTTATGACAGTGATCAGGATGATATATAGGAGCCTGGTTGCTGAAATTCTCTCCAGATTAGGGAGAAATCCCTGAGATAGCTTGTGCATATTCTGCACAGTCGCTTCTTGTGAGAAGACTGCAGGAATTGGTGTTTTATATTGGCTTGTGAGTTGAGTTTCTGGGGAAGGGAACATCTTTGCTCACAGTCATGAACACAGCCTTTTTTAAGGACATAAAGCTCAACTGAGTTTCACTTCATAATCATTTTCAGTTTTTTTATTGCTTTAGAAATATTAACATACTTCAGAACAGCAAGTAGTCATCAGCAGTCACCAATTACTCGCCTTCTCTATAGAGAATTTTTAAATATTATTTTGAAGACTGGGGAAAATACTATTTTTTTGGATTAAACAGCAAAGAGTGCCTAGAGTATTGATTTTTGAAGGTTAATGGAGTTAGAGCCATAGTTTTAAATTAATTAGAAGAATTTTTCCCATAGGAAACTGTGGTTGTTTGGATTTCTTTAAAAGAAAATGGATAGAATGAAACTATAAGGGTTGGACACTAGAGGGAGCTAAAAGATAATAAAGAATATAATTGAAGGAAGAATGGAGCAAACTATTCTAACAGTGAGTCCTCTGATAGGTATTCATGAAAAATGGTCTGAATTTTTCTGATGGGATAGATGGTGTGTTAGAGGGATGACAGAAGAAGAACAAACTACTCTGGATAAGTTTGAAATTAATTTGAATGTGGATATAAATGCAACAATCCATAAGTAGGATATAGAAAAATATGCATTTGACATACAAAATGAAACTGGTTGCTATTTCATTGCCTAAAGGACATACACAACTACTAAACCTAAAGAGAAATATGGACAACATTTTTAACAGTCTGTACAAAAGATATCTTTTAAAATCTTGAAAGACTTTTTGAGAAGCAACAAAATTACTAGATGTACCAAAGAAGTATATTAAAATTCATAAAGATTTTTTAAGAAAGGACAAAAATGATGAGAAGTCACGCTTTGGGACTTTATTTGGTTAAGAATCAAGAGTCTTAAAAGTACAGGGAAGGAATATATGATTGGTATATTTGATCAAGGTTAAGATAGATACTTAGTTATATCTGGCAATCGTTACTGGACTTTTGCTGATAAGGAACAAATGACAAGACTTTTGGATTTTTAGTTGAATGAAATATGGAGTGAAAAGAACATATATTTTAACTTAAGAGATGATGAAAAATTACTTACATTTAAATGGAACATCATCCCTCACAAGGTAAGACTGGTCCCCAATCTTCTGACCTTCTGAAAAGGCCTAAAAATATGGCTTTGTGGATTGGCCTGGGGGCCAGTAGCCATATGTCTTCAATAACTTGATTAGCTGGACCCACTTTTTCACATGTATCTTGCTTCTCTTAATCTCTCCTTTTATTTCTATTTTTATTTTGTATCCTTACTTATTTATTGTATGATTGTACACTTTTACAGCTATTTTAGTGTAAGCCACCCAGAGTCACTTCTGCCAGTTGGGCAGTGAAGAAATATAATTAATGGATAGTACTTATGATGAAGGGAAAGTACCTCTTTTTATTTATATTTATACTATTTTTATTCATATATTTATAGTTTGTATAGTTTATATACTTTCTATTTGCAAAATTTAATAAAACTATTTGAAAAAAGACATAAATGTTTGAATACAAATTGAGGAAAATAGATTAATTCTTTTTGAGAAACAATGTATGGCCTACAAAATTGGCTATTTCCCTGTTTTCCTTAAAGTCCTTGAAGAAGTATATTTTAGAATTTATGTGGACACAACCCTCAGCAATGCCACATTCTTAGCAGACTAGAAAATTACTAGGGCTTGCAGATTCGATGCATTTTTGCCAGTTGGGTAGTGTCATTGACATAATGTATGCTATAGATGTTTCTTCTTCCAGTTTTAAAACTATGCTCATCTTCCAATCCAGATTCCCTTAATGTATATTCTGCATACAGGTTGAATAAATAAGGGGAGAATGCTCATTTTTCTGAGCACTTTCCACAGTTTGATGTGATTGATATAATCCATGGCTTTTCTATAATAGATGAAGCATATCATGATTTCTTTTTGGCATTCTTTGGTTTTCTCCATTGTCTTGCATGCATCTGCTGGCTTGGTAGGAGACAGGCAGACAAAATATTGCATTATTCTGGAGCAATCATTAACCCTAAACTTAATTCAATCAGTATTGACAAGGTAAGCTAATATTTGACACAACAACGCAGGTGACAGATTTAACTATAGATTTAAATTTCTCAGGAATTTAGGAAGATGGCAGAGAGAATACAGCAAAATAGTGATAATCAAAATTGCATAAAATATACCAAGAGCATTTTCCATGAGGCAGAGGGAGAAAAAAAACAAGCAGAGTTGTTCCACTGGTTCTCTTGAGAGACTGGCTACATTTGGTTTCTTATGTACCCTAGTTTCTTATGGTACGAATTGCAGGTTTTTTAAATCCCATCTCTTTCCCTTGTGTGACACTTTTTTAGAAAGTACAGTATGTCTTGGGGATTACTTCTTCACTTGCTCTGTGAACTTTCTGATAATTGAAAAAAATAGGTGGACAGAAGGATGGGAATTTTTGAGACTGGATTCCCCACTCTACATACTTCAAAACTGGAATTTTTGTTTTGAGGCTGATCCCCAAGTACACTATCATGCTGGGAAACACTTCATGTTATTTTGGCATATGTTGTGTTCTGATATAAATGTATTATAGGGTTCACTGTAGAAGTGTGCTACTTTCTCATTCTGGAGTTTATAATGCAGGACTAATCAAGATGGTGGAAATGAAAACCCAAGCAGAAATTTAGTCATGAATTCCAAGTACTAGCAGGAGTTCAGCCCCAAGCCAGATGGCTGGATACGAAGAAGATTTCAGTCACAATGGGCACCTTGGATTGCTTCAAATGAAAGTCAGACAGTATGCTAACATGCAAACAATATTCAGATGTTGTTTCAGTAAAAATCTCTTCTCCACAGAGGTTTTAAACAGGCTGCAGTTCTATCCAGATGGCTAGTTCCATTTTCTCGATTATTTTTTGGCTGAATTTCCATGCTGAATTTTGTTAGAGTTGATAGTGATGGCATTGGGGAGGGAGGTCAAGGCTTAACTTTAATGGATTCCCTTTTTCTTTATAATCAAGGAATATGGATAAATTGAATAAGAAAAGTAGTTACTTATCAGGAATTTTAATCAGTGTCATCATCAGAATAAGCTATCAAAATTCCTGTGGCTAAGTGGTTATAGAGATGAGGTGGCTGAGTAGTTAAGATGCTGGGCTTGTCAGCCGAAAGGTCAGCAGCTCAGCAGTTTGAGACCCAAGCACTGCCGTGTAATGGGGACGGCTCCCATTACTTGTTCCCACTCCTGCCAAACTAACAGTTCAAAAGCATGTAAAAATGCAAGTAGATAAATAGGTACTATCTTTGGTAGGAAGATAACAACATTCCATGCATCTTGGGATATAGTCATGCTGGCCACATGACTATAGAAATGTCTTTGGACAAATACTGGCTCCCTTGGCTGTGAATCAGAGATGAGCACCACCCCCTAGAATTGACCATGACCATGACTCTTGGGGGAAACCTTTACCTTTTTACAGACTGACTTGATCACAAAACCTACTGGATACAATCCATTGCCTAATCCCATCAGGAAAAACATTACCAGGTCACGAACCTCCTGCTGGACATGACTACATTTTGATTTTTCACTTTGATGACATCATTTTGATTAACATTACTGAACAGTTCTCTTTTAAGTTAGTGTATACTATAATTACAGCCATGGTTGCTGCATCGGGGTGTACATTCAGGGTAAGACTTGAAATGGACAGCTAACATTAGCACCATTATCAAGAAGGCACAGCGGAGAATGTACTTCTTACATCACCTCTTCAACCTGCCTCAAGAGCTGCTGATACAGTTCTACAGAGGAATCACTGACTCTGTCCTTTGTACATCTATATCTGTCTGGTTTGGTGCAGCAACCATGCAAGACAGGTACACACCCCAATGTACAGTGAGGATTGCAGAAAGAATAATTGCAGCTAACATGCCCTCCAAGGAAGTCCTGTATATAGAAAGGGTGAGGAAAAGGGTGGAGAAGATATCTACAGAACCCTCTTATCCTGGACACAACTTGCCCAAACCTCTTTCCTCTGGATGGCACTATAGGATATTGCATACCAAAACTACCAAGCACAGGGACAGTTCCCCCCCATCATCCAGAGGAATGCTTGATTCACGCTATAAGATCATGCTACATGATAGAACACAAGTACAAAGAATTCTAAATTAACCCAGAAGTTCTGTGTAATGTGTATACATACTTTAATTCTTTCTACTGGCTGCACATTTACTGCTGAATACTTAACTTTGTTTATTTATATTATATAATACTGTTGTCTTGCAAGTGTATTGAGAGCTGCTGTACCAAACTCAAATTTCTTGCATGTCTAACCATGCTTGGCCAATCAAGTTTCTATATCTGTAAATTTCATTCTGATTTTTTCCTCTGATTTTTCCTGGCTCAAGGATTGCAATTTCAGGGTTAAGACAAGTAGTGATGTCAATATTTTTCAGGAGTTAAAGCTGACACCCATCTTCTCCATTAAATACAAAATTACTTTATTTGGAGGTTGTTCTTTGAGAGCAGATTTTGATATACACAACATGCATTAATTGCGGGCTCCCTGTTCAAATTGTGCATCTGGATGCATTCTGCTGTTGGGTGGAAAGAGCCTTAAGTCTGGAATGAAATTCATGTCTACTACATAGCAGATTAGAATGATTGTGACTTATGCCGGGCAGCAGTGCAGTTTGATAGAAGTATGGCTTTTTTTAAATCAGCCAGCGCTGGGAAGCTTCTTTCTTTCATTTCACCCATTTCATTTTGTTTATGGGCTTTCACTTTGTTAGATAATTCTGCCCCCTCCTCAGAATTTATATCTTAATACTGCTACCTTCTCCTGATCTAATAATCTCTCCAATAAGTTCTATAGCAATATTTATCTCTTCCAGTCTTCCTATTATAAATCAGCTGTTCTTGCCTGTAGTAATTTTAAATGTTTTCAGGGCATATTGCTTAACCAGCCAGCTGTTACTAGGTTTTTACTGTGGGAATATATACTTCTAGAGTGGCAGTTTCCCAAATCGTGCCTTCACTAACAGTTTTCGTACTATTTAACCCCTAATAAGCTTCCCTGACCCCCCCAGTGAGGCACCACCTTGCTGTGGTTGGGGGGCTTGTGTGCTCTAATGAAGATGAGAGCTCTGACAGAGGTT
>JANHZU010002740.1:108724-123337 GCA_032468055.1 Acrochordus granulatus | reverse complement strand
TTTCCCTATTTCCCACAACAACGCTGCAAAAATAATCAGTCAAGACAGAGACTGGAACCCACAACTTTCCAGTTTCTAGCCTGTTCTCCTCCAGGTTGCCAAATTGGCATTTTTAGTTGCCTCATATGGGGTTTTACAATTAGGCCATAATTGATATCTAAATTTTATAAATCCCAGACATTCCCAGGAAAACAACCTTCCCCGAGCTGTTTTCTATTGCCTGGGGCTGTCATTTGTCCCTTCCCATCCAATCCTAGTCCTTTCCCAACCAAAAACTTCCAAACTTCCTCTGTCACTAAAATCTCCTCGCCTCATCTTCCGCAAGAAACCTCTACCTCCCCCCTTTTCTAAATCTCCAGCAAAGAAGCAGCATTGTGTCTGTTGCCTCATCTATCTTCCATCCTTTTCCAAAGGTCTGCAGCACACCATTGTAACCTTCTTTCTCACAGGTTTGTGCAGGCCAACCCAAAGGCAGCCTTACCCATTATATCTTTTTCCAGCAACTACTCTGGAGGAACCGTCCAAAAACAAATTTTCCCATCTTCGATAGGTTCTCTTTCACCTCCACATGCTCATGTTCTAACTCCGCACTCCATCCAAGGCATCACTCAGGAACTTCGCAGGATTAAGATTAGAGCCTGGTTAAAACTAAATCTGGTTGTTCCATTAATATGGCCTCACACTTGAGACTTCTGGAATCAGGTAGCCACCTTCCAGCTTCTTGATTTAGGATCGTTGGCACTTGTGAGGAGTACTGACAATCAGAGCTTCTCCAGAGGTTAACTCTTTACTCTCCCTTCTCCTCACCCCATCACATTCACATACACACTCTTTGTGCTGTTCAGATTTCCCTCGAACTTCAACTTCTTCAGTCCTTACACAGGGCACATTGCCCCAGATCAATTCCTTCTCCTGCTTTGCACGGGAGAAACATCTCCATCCCCTCCCCTCAAGCAAGCTTCACCAACTGGGAAATGGGCCTCCCTCCTTCAGCGGCCCTCACTTTTCAGGCCTCTCTGGTCATCGCCCAGAGGGGCTAGCAGGGAGCTGAGGGTGGCTGCCGTCCAAAGGAAAAGCACACAGCCCTGGTACCAACCGGATATAATTTTAGGGTCTCACACTTTCACCTTTCAACCACCCACTCACCCGGTGCTTGGAGGGCCCTTCCCCTTGCAGTCACCAGCTGGGCTTATGCTGAATTCAAGCAGAAGATCCTGGATGAGATCCCAAAACTGTTGTCCTCAAAATGGGTCATTAGCTTGGTGTCAAAGCCAGATTGACATCAAACACAAGGTGTGGATTTTAATGGCTTTTTATTGCAGTACCATGACAAAGAGGACCTCAGCTCTTAAATCAGCTGGACCCCGAGCATCAGTTCTCAGTAATTTTTAATGGAAAATACACCCCCCCATTTGCTGCCCCAACCCCTCCCATAACGTGCGTATTACGTGCAGCAATTATTGGGCTATCTGTGTTCTACATTCCTAAGATCTGCAGAGATCTTAGTTACATTCCCCATAAATCTCTAGGTTAGGAAAGCTTGCAAGGTCTTCTCAGACATTCCTCCCTCGGCCATCTGGTCTCTTATCTCCAGGCCCTCCCTTCAAGCAACCTAATTTATTAAGGTTAGTTATGCTGTGAGTTACATTCTACAAGAGTAATTATTTTGCTTACCATTCCATCAGATGGTCCCCACACTCACATTTCTCGAAGTGGCAATAACCAGGTAACCCTAGACATGACCCCTCATAGGGCTGAGAGAGACCTGACCCATAATTTTCCAGCTGGCTTTCATGCCTAAGGAAGGAGTCGAACCTGGATTTTCCCACTCCTGTTTTACCACTTTCATTAGTGGACCAGACTGTGACTAAGCAGGAGTTTCAACATTGAGTGGAGTTTAGAGGCTGAAAGGAAGGAAGTGGCCCAGTCAGCCAACTGGGTTTGGGTCTAAGGCAGAACTAGAATTCAAGTCTACTTGGTTCCTAATCTAGCACCTCCAACCATTACACTTATAAATCAACTATTGGCAGGTAAGAAAAGGGAACTACGAAAGACAACTGGACTCATATAGGGAGTCAAAGTCAGTGACTCTGTCTCATTCAGACACATAACTGTGACAGCCACAGCAATGGTCTGATGATCCACCTTTATGGCTTCTGATTAATATTTTGTAGACAGTAGAAGCCCTAGCCAGACCATGGGATTCGATAGGGTGCCAGAAAAAGCAAGCACAACCCATCTTCTACTGCTGGAGTTTTGTCTCTTGAACACAGCTTCCAAGAATTTTTGTTTTTTCAACTAACAGGTTCTGTGGCCTAAAAAGTTGGAGATAGAGGGATGGGACATGCTAACATGGACACCAAGGGTGTTCTTCATTTGAGATGAAGAGCTTGATTGCTCAACCATGACTGAGGAAGGTCTAAAAAAAGATTTAATTCCACCAGAAGCCATTTGAAAGGATCTGAGCTGATAGCTCTTGGATTTGCTCTTTGCATTCATCAATGTCTATAGCCAAATCCTCAAGAACTAGAGTTGGGCAATCGTCTGGGGAGTGTTTCTCAACCTTGGCAGCTTGCAGACATGCAGACTTCAGCTCCCAGAATTCCTCAGCCAGCAAAATGGAGAAGCCTGCAAAATTTTGGCTTACTGTTGTGCTCAACACACTAAGCAAGCTCTATGCAAGACATCTGCAATGGGAATTTCAGCATAGTTTAGCTGAATATCAGCATAGTTTAGCTAGTATGCATGCTACATGAAGGCATATAACTCAAGGAGCACATAACTTTGGAGTCTTCTCACCAGTGCTATCAAAACCTGGAAGGTTTTAATACCACGGTGACAAGTACCACCACTTGACAAACTCTCATACCCTAAAACCTGCTGAGGGACACATTTCCTGTCTTCTATCTGCAGATGATGCAGTGAGGTTCTCCTTAACCATCTGAGATCCAAACATGGGTTTACCCAAAACCATTTATGGAGTCTAGAGGGACGCAACAACGAGCAGGGCTCCTCCTCCAGTATTTTGGGATGATCCTTCAGTCCACTGACAGTTGTAAAGTTCATGGAAACTACATTCTTCAGGGGCACATTTGTCCCCCTTTTCCAGTGGCTACCTGACTGGATTTGCTTCTGAAAAACCTTCTTAAGAAAGTTAGCAAGTCCTTAGTTGTGTCTCCAAACTACCCTGCAGCTGGAGAGAGGCCTAATGGAAGGAGCAGCTAGAGCAATCTTCCTTCTCAGCTGGACCCATGGACACAAGACTCAGTCCAGCTTGCTTCTCCCTTCCCTTCCCATCAGATGCTCTGGTTCCACCCAACTCCTCTCTCCTGCAAGGGAAAGAAGAAGAGAGCAAGCACAGGGGGTCACACTGGGGACTTTGCTTGTTGGGGGCATGTCCTTGCTTTCTCATCCAAAGCACCTTCTCACAAACACACACTTCTGCAGATCAGTGCCCTTCTGTTACCTTCTTGTAGCAGCTAAGGTCTAGGAAGCATCCACAGCCACCGATGGCAGAAAAGCCACCCTAGAAAGGTAGAGGGCCACCAACTGAACCTTCCAGGGATCCTTGGCAATGCCCTGTGACCAGTGCTGAGAAGGTGACCATCCCAAAGAGGATTCCCAGTCCCATCTGTGAATATGCAGTAAAAAGTCCTAAGCCCTGTCTGTAAGAAGACATCCCAACATCCTAACCCACAGCCAGATCTTGACTGGGATCAGAGTTAGGCTAACCCCAGAAGCTGTTTCTGCCAACCCCAGAAGTGGTTAGTGGACTAATGTTTGCAGGATCCTCCTTGTGCACTGCTCTGTATGGGGAGGATCAACAGTCCCTCTAAGCTGCCCTTCAATCCAGGATTGTGCAAGCAAACCTGATTGCTCTCAGAAGAAGAATGACTTGCACATCTGCTCCACGGCTCAGGGAAAACGTTGGGATAATCATACTGGCTGCAGAATTCTGGGATGACATCAGTCTTGCAAGTCTGAAAGTACAAATCTCCCACCGTCTGCTTTACAGCCCGAGAAACGAGGGAGGGTCCCTTCTGAGCCTCTTTCTCCACCCATTACGCAGCTGCAGGCGTCGCTGTCTCTTATCTGACCGTTCCCAAAGCAACATTTTTTTTTGCCCACACACCAAGAATGCAGGGGTGGTTTTGCTTTTGACTGAAGTTACACGTTTTCTGGGGTAAGTGCTGTTTGGTGACATCAGTGGGTGAATTAAGCTTAATGAGTTTTAATTCCTGAATTCATTGATTAACTCACACCAGGGGGAGCAAAAACGAGGGATTTTTAAGCACTTGGTCATACTGCCCCCTGGTGGTGAGAACAAATAGGTGCAAACTCACCACCATTCCCACCACCAGGAACCAGACAGAAAATCTACCATGGTTTATCTAGGAATCAGGGACCAACCCCTTCCCCACCTACACCATTGTATCAGTTTGAAAATCATGTGTTCTCTCTCCTCAACCATGGTCATATTGTCTAAGGAATTCTGGGAGATGAAAACCAGGCATTTGATCAACCCAAGTCGATGCGTCATGCCATTTTATACCTTGTGTGTTTGGACTTAGATGTGGTGTGAACCCAGAAAGCTTGATCAATGATGCGGCTTATGGCTAAACATGTTGCATGGATATGGCTCATTATGATTCATTCAGTAAATCAGGTTTCAACAAAACACCAGTTAGAGTCAGAATTAAGGACCTTCTCAGATGTGATGAGTGTTGAGAAGCTAAAACGTCCGTTGTAGCAAAATTGCAAAAAAATCTTGCACACCTTATTTTAAAAAGGCAAGTGGACTTTTTATTTTTAGATGTGACAGAGAAACATTTCAACTCCCATCTAGGAGTCTTCTTCAGTCTCATATAAAAGAAAAAAATGATATGGAATACATGAACACATTTCTCAAAAGGGGGACAGGAAACTGTGAAACCCAATACCCTGGTTCTCATGTAACAAGCTGAAGTTTGAAAGGTTTCTCTGTCGCATCTAAAAATAAAAAGTCCACTTGCCTTTTAAAAATTTGCGAGGTTTTTTGCGATTTTGCTACAAGACATGACCTGGATTAATTGGAATATATGTAGACACTGAATGTCCATTAGAAGTGATGCCTCTTCTGTGTGATGCTTCATCATAAGGCAGTGCTTAAGAAGCTTTCTCGACATAGACTCAGCATAATAATCAGCCCGAACCCCGTATCCAGCAATTGTTTGTAGGAAACAGACCACTTCTAAAAGGACCCAGAAGTATTAGTCACTGCTGGATTAAAGCCACTCCCTTGAGGAGAGGAAGCCAGGAGATTGTCTTCTTTGCAGCCATCAACAACTGAATCTGAAGAACCACAAGTCCCATTAGAAGAAGACACCCAACTAGGCTTTGCCTTAGAGAAACTAGAGAGCTCCAAGGAAATGGGGGGTGTTGGAGTGCTGGTCATATCCCAGATTTCCACCAAGGGGGAGCACACAGCACCTCCCATGATAGGAAGCTTGATCCAGGAAGGTGAGAACCAGCTTACAATAATGGAGACGCTCTGGACTTGCCTATGCGCTCAGAAGGGTCTATTCAGTTGGTCCAAATCCTTGTATTTTGCCTTCAAGGCCTGGGAAGATCGGAGAAGGATTGAAACCCATCCTGCGTCCATTCAGGGAGGTTGTCCCTCAAAAATCCTCGATGGTCACAGCGGTCTTCCTCTCAGCTTTTACTGAAAATCCTGAATCCACATCTAGTGATTTGGGATTCTGGTCAGAGAAGTGCTGGATCTGTGGCATCAAAACAAGGCAAGAAAGCGAGAATGAGCTGGACAGATTAAGTGGAGAGAGTGACAGGTATCTCCAAAACCTGACGGGATTAGTTAAAACCACACAGGAAGCATCTTCTTGGGTGAGAGGAAGAAGAAGAGGAAGAGAAAGAAGAGGAGGAGAAGAGGAGATGGAGGAGGAAGAGGAAAAAGAGGAAGAGAAAGAAAAGACAAGGAGGAAACCAGGAGGAAGAGGAAGAGAAAAAAGGAGGAAGAGACCAGGAGAAGAGGAAGAAGAAGAAGAGAAGGAAGAAGAGAAGGATAGTAGCAAGGAGAGAGAGAGAGCTAGAAAGAAGAAGTGGGTGTATTGGACCTACCATCCCATTTCAGGGTGAACCAATCCCATCTCATCCCCTTCCTGCAGCCCACTTTAAGAAACCACGTGACCCAGTTCGTTTAGTGGACGGATAGGTCATTTTCCTCTTTGAACCCATCTTCACATAGGACCAACATTCCAAGACCTTAGCCTCAGACTGATACAGATAGTCCTCAACTTACAACCATTTCTTTACCGACCATTCAGAGTTACAACGTCACGGATAAAAGTGAACTTTTTTTGCTTCTAACTGTGGTCGAGGACCCCTGCAAACTGCACTGTGGTTTAAGACACTAAAACCACAGCTGGATTTCACGTGACTCGAGAAACCTTTTGAGAAAAGAGGTCACATCATCCTCGCCGAGACGCAAATCAATTGCGCGGCTGCTCCGGCCCATGCAAAAGCGTGCTGCTGGTGTGCGGATGAGCTGAGCACAGCGTGTGGCCGCGCCAAAGGAAGGGTGCCCCACCTGGGAGACAGGCGAGAGAGGGTCCGCTGCACCCGCAATGAGTGGGTTGTGTGAACACGTCAAGACAGCCGCCACCGCCAGCACCTGCAGACCGTCGCAGCTGAGGTGACAGTCTCCTGCCCCCCAGTTTTTTTTGGGGGTGGAACGGACTTTTGGGCAAAAAGGTGAAGCAGCTTTCCGAAGAACGCAACTTCCCGAGCTGCTAGAGTTCCATTTCCACAATTCTCTGGAATTTCCCCCTAAGAAATCCGGGAGGAGCCACCCTGAACCCCTGGAAAACCACAAACTGACGAAGACAGGCAGAGCCTCTCTTACCTGTCCTTCCTTCGGCGCGCCGACACGACATGCTCAGCTCATCCGCACCCCAGCAGCACACTTTCGCGTGGGCCGGCGCAGCTGCATAATTGATTTGCATCTCGGCTAGGATGTCGCGACCTCTTTTCAAGAGGCTTCCAGATCACTTTTCCTTGCGACGCAGAAGGCCACGCGTGGTTAATCCCATTCAGATTAGGGCAGATATTTGCCTCACGTACGTGTATTTACAAAAGCCAGCCCTGCCTTTCAAAGACATTGGACTACAACCCCCATGAGCCACTACTATTCACTAACATTGACTGTTTTTTTTAAGCTGCACAGGTAGTCCTTGACTTGCCACTATCCGTTTAGGGACCATTTGAAGTTACAACAGCACTGAAGAAAGGGACTTACGACCCATCCTCGTACTTACAACCGTCGCAGCATCCTCGTGGCCATGCGATCACCACTTGGGCGCCGAGCAACTGGCTTGTATTTCCAATGCTTGCTGTGTTCAAGGATCGCACGAGAACCATTTGCAACTTTCCCAGACAGCTTTTGACAAAGTGAAGGGAGAAGCCGGATTCATTTAACAACTGCAGGGATCCTCTTAACAACCGTGACAAAAAAACGGTCAGAAAATCGAGCACAATTCATTTGACAAGTGCCTTGCTTAGCAATGGAAATTCCGGTCCCAACTGTGGTTGTAAGGCAAGGACTACCTGAAGCTTAAAGAGAGCTGATAGTAAAGCTTGAGGATACTATTCCTAACTCCACATTCACCAGGAATTCTATTCCTCAGTTTACAGTCACTCAACACACTTTTAGTGACTGTGTTCACATATGCTAAACTTGGTTAACGGTTGACATTTCCCCCCTCTGGCTTAGCATGTTGTGAAGCACAAATGTTTAGTTTTTTTGCATTTTTCTATTTGTACATTATGAAAATAGAGAAAAAAGACTCAAGGATTAAAGGATAAAGATCCCACCTGCTATACAAAGTTAATTTATGCCGACATTCACAGCCAGTGCTAAGCCATGCTGGTTTAACGGGTTGTTTCTTGAAGACCTTGCAATTAACTGAGCCTCCACAGCTGGCAAAGCTAGAAACCATGATTTCCAAGCCCAAACAAGAGAAAGCACTTCGGTGGTTTAATGCATTGTGTGGACTTGTTCAATCTCAGGTTTGCAGGCATGTCCAACCTTGGTAACTTTAAGATGTGTTGACTTCGACTCCCAGAATTCCCCTTTGGTTGATAAAGACAAAAATGATGTTTTGATTCTGAGACTTGATGATTAGATTTGGTTTGACTTCATAAATATTGTGTAGTTGGAGTTTAATAGACACACGTTTTATTTTATGTTTTATGTATTTACATTTCAAGTAGAGAATGATTTATTATTGATATTTGGTTTACGATTATGCACATGTGTGGAATTATGATGACAACACATTTATGGGTTACAGGCTTTATTTAGAGTAAGAGACTAGGATTTTATATATTGGGGTGACTATTTGATCGTTTGGTAGGGACATCTTTTATATTTTAGCTTTTCTGTGAAACTAAAATAAGAGAGTACAGTGGTACCTCACGAGACAAGTAACTCACAAGATGAGAAACTCGCAGGACGAGCAAAACAGTTTAATCAAATTTATTCTGCTAGACAAGCCGTGATTCATGAGACGAGAAAACTTCATGCCATACCTTGTGCGTCATCAGTAAGTGCGCTCTATATTTCCCGTTCAGGCAGCAACTCCGCACGAGAGTTCTGCCGACATGGCAAGTGCACGCACACCTTCTGCCAACTCTGCCACATGCAGTTTACTCCATTCCCATACAGGTGGCAGCGTGCGCGCATGCGTTCTGCCTACGCTGCCACATGGTGGCAGGTTGACTTTCCTGATCACAATGAGCACCGCAAGATGAGCTCACTTGGGAAATCTCACAACGGAGCTCTCCTCTCTCGCTGCGTAAACAGTGTAAATTAAGTAAAAGGCATTCAAGAGATGGAACTCCCGAGACTTCAGACTCCCGATTCAATCTCCAGGAAGTCCCCTCCCCCTCCTCTCCTCTCTGGGATATTCTCAAAGCGTGCGCCCACACACACACACAAAATAAAGCAGAAATCCCCCCTTGTCACTTCTCCGAGGCAAGAAGCGTTTGCAAACCGCCCATAACTCCCGGAAAAGCTGAGGTAAAAAGCCCTTTTAAAGTGATGGCAGTGGATCCTCTGAGCCAGCTAGCAGCAGCCAAGGACAGAACTTACCTCGAAGCAGCTCCGTAAGTACTGGTTAGTTTGCTCTATTTCTGCTTTATATCATGTGTTAATCTGTTACTTGTTTCAGATGTTAGGGACAATCATTTCTGGATGGGCATTCCATGGGCATGGAATGGATCATCTGATTTTCTCTTGTTTTCAATGGGAAACCTCATTTCACTTTAAGAACATTTTGTGCTAAGAGCGTTCTTCCAGAATGGATTAGTTTCGTCTTGTGAGGTACCACTGTATTCTGGTCACATTTCTGTCAGCAGTCACCATTAGGGTCGCTGCTCAGGTTTCAGATCAAAGTCGTGCAGAAAATTGGCCTGGGCAAGCTCCAGTGATGTCTCTATGTGGGAAGCAATATTCATGAAGGAGCAAGATTGAGGGTCCTTATTGACTCACAATTCTTGCTGCAACAGCAGATAGAAGGGGTGATCCAGGGAGCCTCTGTCCCGCTTTAGCTGTTATACCATCTGTGGCCCTATCTGAGGTGAGAGGAGCTAGTTTTCAGGGACTCGTGCCTGGTCATCACTCTTTTAATGTAGAAGAAAGATGACTTTGATGCAAATATGCAGAAGCTGTTGCCTAGGGAAAAGCAGCCAAAGTAGGATTTTGGATAAGACTCAGATTTTAAATCTAATTCATTGAACTATATGAAAGAGGAGGTACGGCACAATCAGACTTACAAGATTCTGTTGCTGTAATCTTAATAAAAATAGTTTCAACTTTCCTATGGAACTGATGTTATGGTCTGGTCTACCTAATGGGGCTGACATCTAGATTATTACATGCAGTCTCCATGTAGCTACCTTTAAAGACTACAGTGGTGCCTCACAAGACGAGACTAATCCATTCCAGAAGAGCGCTCTTAGTGAAAAAAGCTCTTAAAGTGAAATGAGGTTTCCTATAGGAAACAATGGAAAATCGGACGATCCGTTCCACACCCCCAAAAATATTCACCAAAAATCATTTTCAATGGAATTTTATGGAGAAATGATTGTCCCTAACATCTGAAACAAATAAGCATGATTAACACACGATATAAAGCAGAAATAGAACAAACTAACCAGCACTTACGGAGCTGCTTTGAGGCTGTTGCTAGGCCGGCTGCTGTCTGGCACCCCCTGCTGGTTCAGAGGATCTGCTGCCGCCACTGCTAAGGCAAAACTGCCTTTTCCCTCAGCAATGGCTTTCTGGGTGTTGTGGGTGGTTTGGAAAAGTTTCTTGCCTCCGTACTATGAGAGAAGAGTGCCAGGCAACGAGGGGGAATTTACAATTTCTGCTTTATTTTGTGTGTGTGCGCGCTTTGAGAATATCCTGGCTGGCGTGAGGGAGATGAGAGAGAGGAGAGGAGGGGGAGGGGACTTCCTGAAGGGAGAATCTGGAGTCTGAAGTCTCAGGAGTTCCATCTCTTGAACGCCTTTCACTTAATTTACGCTGCTTACGCAGTGAGAGAGGAGGGCTTTATTGTAAAATTTCCCACGTGAGCTCATCGTGCAGTGCTCATTCCGATCAGGAACGTTGACCTGCCGTACATTCTGGCAAGGTCAGTCACATGCACAGTAACGGAGTAAGCCACGCAGCAGCATAGGCAGAATGCGCATGCACTGCTGCCTGTATGGCAATGGAGTAAGCCACCTGGCATTTTCTGAACGGGAAATACAGAGCATGCTGACTTATGATTCTCAGGTATCGTGTGAAGTTTCACATCTTGTGAGTTGATGCTTGTCTAGCAGAATAAATTTTATTAATCCCCTCTTGTCTTGTGAGTTTCACATCTTGTGAGCTACTTGTCTTGTAAGGTACCACTGTACTTGTACTTTAGGTGCTTCAAATAGCAGCAGCCTGTGTACACTGTGGCACTTGCCCATAGAAACATGTTACACCTGCAGTAAGAGCCCTGCATTGGCTTTCTGGTGCAATTTAAAATGTTGGAGTTAATGTATAAAGCCATTTAAGACTTGGCATCAAGTTAACTTTAGGATTGCATTTTCCTCATACATACATATATACATATTCACATATACACATATACATACATACACATATATGTCCATGTGTGTGTATGTATGTATACACATATATGTGTCTCTGTGTATGAGTTTGTATATTACCCAGTCCCTAAATGTCTTAAGGAATGTATAATAATAGGATAAAAAACAAATAGATAATAACCCCAAATATGAGAAACATGTTTTTCAAACATGAAAATCCAGATCCTAGGAAACGAAATAAGAGTTCAGATGGAAAGAGCAGCTGAGTTACTGTTACAACTCATAAACAACCTTAAAATTATATTCCAAATACCCATTTGAACGAACTGTTTGGAAGATCAATAATAACACCAGGTCTTCTAGAATTTATTTATTCCTATTTATCTTGCTTTTATTATCTTACAAATAACTCAAGATTGCAAACATACCTAATCCTCCTCCTATTATTTCCACAACAGCCCTGTGAGGAGAGTGATTGGACCAAATTCACCCAGCCAGCTTTTATGTTTTAGGCAGGACGAGAACTCATGGTCTCCTGGGTTCTAGCCTGGTCTCTTCACCATTAGACATAGAATAGTGGAGCTCGTCTAGCACAGCCTTCTAAGAAGTGCAAGACAATCATATAATCTTTAAGAGGCGGCAGTTTAGTCTCTTCTTACAAATATCCAAAAGTAAAGGACCTATACAACCTACAAACAGATTGATCCTCCGTTGTGCAGATCTTGCCTTCAGGAAGCTTTTCCTTATATTTAAACAAAACGTATATCCATTATTTCTGGTCCTAGTTTCTGTAGAAGTGGAAAACAGTTCTAACCAAGCTCCATATTGCATCCTTTTAGCTACCTCAACACTGAACAGGAAATTTAGAAAAATGCTTTAAAAAGAAATGAAGAAATTTTATTACACAAATTGGGAATCTTGTATTAATTATAGCACACTAACAGCACTTGAGGATTGAATCATTCCCCTAAGTGCAACATTTGTGAACAATAATAATCATATTTTGTAATCATCCTTTAATTAATACATATTTGGATGTGATTATAATAGCAAGAATATGTGGCACTTGTTTTTTAAATGCTTTACAAATTTCCTCCATTTTAATCACTGATCTTCTGTGTGGTTAAATATTACCTTTCTTGACTAAACAGTTCACTAATTGATTGTTAAAAGCTAATGCTTAAGCAGCTGACAGACCTTTGAATGTTCCCGACTAAATTCCCCATCTCTGGGTGAAGAAACAGTTCCCTTTCTGGTAGATCAATATTATATGGCTTCTGCTTTAATGAAAATGTATCAAAATTAACCTCTTCAGATCAAAATGGAGGAGAGCTGTATTTATTTAGGTTGGCAAAAAATCAGAAGGAATCATGTAGCACCTTTTCTGACTAACAAATTGTATTAAAATAATAAAATATCATATAAATTCAATTTATCAGCCAGAAAGTGTACTACCAACTTCTTCTAATTCTCTTCAGATGAAGAAATATGAAGTACATTAGAGAAAAATGAAGGCTCTCCATGAAGAAGAGGGGACATTTGTCACTTACCCAGATTCTACAAAGAAAGTAAGAATGAATTGGAAAGCATCTTTCCCCAACTTGGTTCCTGGTTAATAATACAGATAAACTGTATTCACTTTCTCCAATCCTTTAGAAGAGAATGCAAGAATGGAAAACCAACATATCTGAAAGGCTTGATTATTGAGGAAAAGTTCTGAGAGTTACATGACATCTGGAGACAACATAGTTAAGGAAGGATGTTGAAGCAGAAGAAGCTCTCTATAACAGTTTCCAATAACATGATATCTAGCTTTTGCTGTTGCCTTCAAGAAATATTGTATTTCAATTCCCAGAATCCATATAATGCCATCTGAGATATTATGGAAGTCAGCCAAAACACCAAGAAGATACCAGAAAAGGAAAAATTGGGATAAAGAAAAGGAAACAGAAGTAGATAGAATTATAAGAAAGTAACTAGTTTTCTTTAACTCCTGTCCTCATTTCCATCTCTGCCTGCCGGAATATGATGAAGGTTCAAGCTGAATGAATCCAAAATTTGTACTGAACTGCTTTTAACAGGAGAGTTATATTCCATATGATAGGAAATTAGCTTCAACTGCTTTTTGTAGATGAGTAAAGTCATCATAAGGAATCTTAATTCTCCTAGTTTCATGAAATTTTGAAATAATTTTAAGCCTTTTTATGCCAAATCGTCTTTCATCTAGTCATCCACTATGAAGAGTCATGTGAAGATTCTGTGCATTTTAAACTGTTTCTGTTTGGATCAAATGATTTAAATATAAGTCTATAACTTCCCTGTTTTGTGCAAATGATTAAAAGCAGACCATTCCCTGAAACATGAGAACATTATATTACATTCTTGCATGCACAAAAATAACTATTTTTGCAACTTTAAGGTTATGTTCCATGGTACAGTAGAGCATCAATCCAAATATATAATTGAGAAAAGCACTACAAAAATCCATGAATGTGAGTGAGAATTTCTTCCAATATTTGGTTCAGGCTGCTCAATTTTTGTTCCAAAAAGTGTATCAGATATTTATAACATGATTCCTACAACCAAAAAGAAGAATTAACATATGTATGGGAAGTAAATGGAAGGTTAAACTGAAAGGGACTACAGTGTAATTCTGCTCAGAAATACATACTGGTCTTCCTGAATATTGTCACTTTTGAAGCCCAATGAGATACCCAGTAAGTCACCAATTCAATGCAGCAGTAGTCACATTTTCAAAAATTCAGGAGTTATTGTTGATGTAGCTTTAAGTTACAGGTTCTTTCATGTTGAGTGGATCTCAAATACAAGAAGCATCTTCAGATAAGCTACATTCTAAGAATCCCTAGGGATGATCTGATAATCCTTTGAGTCAGTCTTAGAAATAGGTAAGCAAGCAAGATAAACAATTAAAACTTCAGGAGATAATACAAAGCAAATATTAAATCCTGAAAAATTGCCACCAGTCAGCACAGTCTCAACTACCTCAGGGCAGCTACTGAAAAATAACAGTTGCAAACAATGTTCACTCAGACTTGAGTAATAATGTAAGCAACTGAATTCTAACAAGGAGTTGTAGAATCCTGACTTTGGGGTTGACCTCTGTGGTTCCATCAGTGGTACCTTTCTGGGTATCAAGCACCTGGAAGGGCTAATAAATAGGTTAACTGTGTGTAAAATGATGAAACCAGCCAGATTCTGGAAAAAAATCACCAACAGCATTTGCCTCCTAACATTAGAGAATCATAATGAGACAAATACTCTTTAGAATACTTGAGTTTATTTCCATTTCCTATACTGTCTTTTTCTTCACATAGATGCAATTAGTAAACTTAGAACTAAATAAAACTAAATTATGCAGTGGTACCTCACAAGACGAGTTACTCGCAGGATGAGAAACTCACAGGACGAGCAAAAAATTTAATCAAAAAATATTCCGCTAGACGAGCTGCGACTCAC
>JANHZU010002740.1:78381-89557 GCA_032468055.1 Acrochordus granulatus | reverse complement strand
GACTCCGGGAGGCAGTGCAAGACAGGGGGGCCTGGCGTAATGCAGTCCATGGGGTCGCGAAGAGTCAGACACAACTGCGCAACTAAACAACAAAATAATTTTAAAAAATTAGAAGGTATCCTGAGAGAGAAAAAAAGTTTAAGAAGCACTCTTCTAAACTATTTGGTTTTGTTTTTATTCTGTCATTCAAATTCCATTCCTTTTCCCTACTTAATGTTCACTTGGTTTAATCTTTTTTATCTTGCCTTTTTTATATTTTTTTAATTTAGTGGTGATTCTCACATATAATAGGAGAAAATGTCGGTCTCCCCCAAAAAGGGCAGTTTTTGTTTTCTCCATGATATCCCCAGACACTCCAAACTAATACATTATCACAGGATTCTATGAAAACAGTGGTAACTTTACAGCTCTGATGGATGCAGCATTTGTGTGACGATCTTTAGCGCAGAAAAACTTACCACATCATGTGGTAATCACTTGTTCCACTGTCTGGCAGCTTGTACCATCAGGAAGTTCCTCTTTGGTTTACTCTAAAGCAGGAGAAAGGAGGACTTAAATTAAGAGTTGTAAATAAGAGTTTAAATAGCTTGCCTGTGTCTTTCTTCTTTGTGTCAGAGGACCAGTAATTTGTATTGAATATGCTGTTGAGATATGACTCTATAAAGGTGAGCATGTCCTGAAAGGCGTCTTGATAGAGGGCTACTAATTGCGGAAATCTGTTGGATCTTAATTTAGTTCATTTTTAGAATTAGCTGAATATCTCACAAAAGAACCAGTCCGGTATAATGGTTAAAGCACCAGGCTAGAAACTGGGAAATGATGAGTTCCAGTCCCCTCTTAAGCATGAAGCCAGCTGGGTGACCTTGAGCCAGTCTCTCTCTCTCAGCTCTTGGAAGGAGGCAAGGGCAAACCATTTCCAAAAAACCTTGCTAAGAAAACTGCAGGCATTAGTTCAGGCAGTTGCCAGGAGTCAAGTCCAAAAGAAGAAATCTCTCTTCCTTTGACCAGACTTTTGTTAGAACTTATTTTGCTTACTCCTAGGTACATATTTCTCTCAGTGTTATCGTGGTCCTATGATAACGGTTTTAATTTTTTGTAGTTTGGATGGTTCTAGCTTTTGAATTTCAAATAGTATTATTTCATTCGATCCAACTTTGGGATGCAGCTTGCACTCATGTTGGAAGCACCTTCAAAGCACTTCTGGGTTGAAAGGATTAGTCAGTGACATCACTGTTGCCCGGGGGATGCCCGACTGGGGACTTCTTTCATGTCCCTGCTATTGTTCCCATAGAAATGGGAACAATATTTATCTACTCACATTTGCAGCTTTCAAACTGCTAGGTTGGCAGGAGGGGGAGCCAGTGATGGGAGCTCACCCATCCCTCAGTATTTAGATCTTGAACCTGGGCTTGCTGATCGTCAAACTCAGCATTCCACCCACTGAGCCACTGCACTCCCCTAACTTTGGGATTAATTTAAATGAAAAGCAAGAGGGAATGAGAAAGAGATCTAATTATCGTACCTTTGACAGATTGTGGCTTGACATACTCTCCTGATAAATCTGTAATGCTGGGAAAGGTGGAAGGGAAGAGAAGACAATGACCAAAAGCTAAGTGAAATGACTCAACTGCAGCAGCAATGGGTATCCTGTGAGAAGATCTGAAGGACTTCACTGGGGACAGATCCTTGTGGAGAAAACTACGTATCTGTATAATTTCCAAGAGTTGAAAGTGACTTGTCAATCTTTTCTAGCTATCTATTGCAGCAAACTGAATTTGAGAAGAAAAAGGCTGTTTGAAACCAGTGTAAATGCTCACTGCTGCTTTGTGAGTGGCTGCACATTTGGAATCACTTGTTCCCCTTCAAATATGGAATGCTGCACATTCCTACTGTGTGTATCTTTCTGTGTAAATTGTTACCTCAGCATAAATTATTCCTAAATCCCATAAGCACCAGGAGCAGAGGAAGGGTAGCACAGCCTGCAAGCTAGCATTGCAATCCAAACCCCTTCCTTTCTGTACATGCAACTAGGTTACACATACAAAATGGATGGGACAGGGCTTTAATTGTAAACCTGTACCTGCCAGTTTACAGATTTTGCTCACACAGAGACACACCTAATGCCTGTGGCCAGTGAATTTTATTCCTTACTAAATTACTTTAAGATCGCATACTTACTAATAATGAATTAATTACCTCTTGCAATCTTTTGCATTTCAGTTCTTAAATCCTCTTTTGATCCTTGTCTTCATCCCCATCTTTGACTTTGGACTATATCCTTTGATAAACCTGTGCAAACTTAATTTCACGTAAGTACCGAAGAAGAAAACTCCGTGGTTCAGCTGGTGGCCTTGAGCATATTGGGTTGCAATTTCCATCAGCAGCAGCAAAAGGATAGCCACAATTGGTTAGTGCCAAGGAGCTCTTGTCCAATCTACCTTGAAACTGCCAGACTGGAGAATGAAGTAGTGTTTCTTTTCTTTTAATACTTAGAAAGGACATTCATGCAAACGTATTAACTATCAAGCCAGAATATAAAAGAAAGTGAAGTAACAGAAAGAGAATTTACTTTAACTTCAGCGAGTTAGAAAAACATAAATTCTCTTTCAGCGTCTCTGCAATAAAAAGAATCAGGCAGGCTGTTTTGCAAGTTTTAGGTCACAGGTTCACACAACTTGCCAAGATAAGATGATTTACTTAATTTGCAAATATATTTGCTTTGTAAACCATGGTGGATAGTTTCTGTATGCTCTTTGAACCTAACCAGTTGTGGCTTAGTCAATAAATAATAAGTTTAAGGAAACTGTGGCTTATGGTGAACTATGAACCCAGTTATTCTTTTGCAGCTATGCAAGTCCTCCAACCCAAGTTCACTTCAGTGGTCTGCACCGCAGGCCCCAATATTTTTCTTCAAAGGATGGGAGTTTTCACTAATCAAAGCAACCGTTTAATATGCCCTTCACCAATTCTGGGATATTCACCTTCAGATGAATATCCCAGACATTACTTTGACTCTTTCCATCATGATAGAAATATGTGGAGATGTGCACTTTATTTCTAATATCCTTTCAATTCGATAATCCCCCACATTTTTCTGTCTCACTTCTCAGAAGCAAGTTGGATATAGATCATCAGTTTTGCTTTCCTCCACTTCACGCATTAACTAAATGCCAACTCAGGTCCCTCCTCAAAGAGCTAAGAGGAATTTAATGGGAAACTTGCAAGCCGGGAGCATTTTTTAAAATAGCAAATCCATTTGAATAGACCTTGAAGATGTTCCATATATATTATGGAAATATTCAGTTCAAGGATTGCTTGATTCAGCTGAATGAAATGCATGTGGCTTAAATGCAGGTGACTTACATGAACTGATCTCAGACTTGGAGGGATGCTATACATAATCTAACTAAGTTATATTTATTTACTTTCAGGCCCATTAAAAAGATGGCAACTGGCATGATCCTGGCCAGTCTAGCGTTTGCAGCTGCAGCTATTGTGGAACTCAAGATAGAGGTAAGTGTTGAGTAGCGTCTATAGCCACAGAGGTAGAGATGCAAATTTTCTACATTCATGCACCACTGGCCATTTTTTTATTTGTTCTGTGTTATTAATTGCTCATCAATGTGCTAAAGCAGACAGTAGATTCTTTATTTGGAAATGAAACTGAAGGATGAAGAACTTGCATTTCTGTGGACTCTAACAAACTACTAATATCTTAATCAGTAACAAGTTACACTCACATGCTCAGAAGTTTTATTTTGCTGTTGACACATTATGTTCTCTTAATTAGGAGAATGTTATGCCTATCCCAGCTTCCAAAGAAAGCTATATTCAGGTACTTAATTTGGCAGACAGCAATGTTGAACTGACTATTGAGGGTTATAACTTGTTCCAGCAGCCAATTAAACCTTTTCAGGTAAGCTGGTGCATTATATGTTTCTTTTCTGCTTAACTCACAAGAACCAGATGAATATTTTTGTTTATGTCAATGGACAAAGCCATTCACCATTCTCACAAGAAGGTCAATCCTGTTTTTACTGTGATTATCACAGTTCAATATTTGATACTGCATATCAGAGTTCCCCAAAGGAGTCAGTATTGACCCCCAATTTTTATACCCAGTTCTTCCATAACCACTACTGCTGTACTGTAGGCAGACTGACTGGACTGTTTGATAGTTGTTATTTTAGTCTTTGCAAGCATCTTATTCATATCCTTCATTATAGGTGACAGGTCTTTTTTGGGCACTACTTTCAATCCTGGCAATCTTTGTCTTTTCAATGGTAATTCAGCATATTCTATTATTTTCTCTTTTAATTCTTCTTCTTGTGGGGTCACTTCATAATTGTTTCAGTACTAGCCTGTATCAGTTGTTGTTGTTATATTTGCTGTGATTCAGCTAGAAACATTTTATTTCATGGAAACTATAGATATAGGCTACCATCTCAACATTCTTCCTTTCATCAAGTTTTAAAAATGTATATGGATACAATGATTTAACTAAACTCAAAATTTATTTTTACGGAAAATGTAAAGTGTGTTTGAAATTTATTTTTAATTACTCATTGAGAAAAACTTTACTACAGATATAGATTAAAATATATTTCTTTTTGCTCAGGACCCTGCTGAATATTCCAAATTAATCCTCAATAGTGATCAACAACTTCTTCATTTTAAGATACAGTACCAAGGATTATCTTCCACGTTTAATCATTCAATCCAGGAAAAGTCAGTGAACAGTTTAATTATCCACAAAAGAGAAGGAAACCTAACCAGCAATATAGTAAGTTGGAAATCAAATTGGGGCAAAGTCAGAAATTTGAGAAGACGGGCAAATATACTCTATATGAAGATTACCAAACTTCTTATTTCACAGCAACAGTCCAGCAAGTCTTGGATAATAAATTAGCTATGTTAATTCAGTTTGCCAACTATAATAGTTCAAATTTTGTTTATTTACTATATAATTCTAGCCTTCCAAAAGCACATAAAATATGCTTTTTTCTAGCAACCTTGGGGATCCCTCAAGAATAGTCTGTGAGATGGTTGTGTTGTGTTTAGAAAGTTGTCTGCTCTCCTACAATCTTGCTTTTTTATGTCTAATTGTTTTTAATAGTTGTTTGTATTTATTTTTGGCTATTTGTTGTATACCACCAGAGTTACATTTGTGAAATGGGTGGCTGTACAATATAAGTTTCTGAAATAAATAAATAATAAATGCATATCCAGTGCCATAGAATCCACAATATTCCTAAAGACAGATGGAAGATTGACTGAGATATTTTTGCAGGAAGTTAACACTGTTTTATGATCAGGCATTTAAGTACAGCATTTTTTAAATACCACAATATTATCACTAAGAGGTAACCAGTGTTCATCTTGTAAGTCAAGGTGGACCTATTATTATTTTTGCCTTTACATGTAGTCTTAACTGCATATAAACTCTTAACTCTCATTTTTGAACTGCTAGACCGAATTTAAACCGCCAGGTGCGACATTGGGAAATAAGAATAAAGCCAGTTGAATGAGAAGGCCTAGAAAAATAGTACTAGATAAGAATGTTTCCTCCAAAAGAACTTCCCAAGTTTGCAAAACAATATTTAAAATGGTGAAGAAATAAAACAATTTTGTGATATAATAATTTATTAATTTACCAGAAGTTTCCAAAAAGACATATCAAAGCCATCATATGATAAGATTTACCTTGATAACTGGGAATAACAAAAAGTTTATGCAAAGCATAGTTCTAGTTCATTAATAAGTTATATCTTTTGCAACCATACTGCTTGTATTAAAACCAACCCTCATTTCAACAAATTAAACACTTCTGTTCACTTCCCAGTTTAATTAAGATGTTTACATATGAGCTTTATTTTGACAGAATAGGTTAGAAACTTCTTTCTACACATGAGCAGCAAAACAGAACCAAAACCATGACAGCATCTTTACCACTGTTGTCTGTTTTTTTATACAATAGAATCTGCAAAATTTAATTTTTCTTTGCCTTCAAATTTCTTGCCTTACCTTTGTATAATTTGGTCATCAATATCATGTATTTAGTTTAATTTAAGGTATTCAAAATAATTTAAATAGTATACCTGCTCCAATGTTGTATTTGCACCCTTTATTACTCCAGATTCATTCTGCTGAGAACTTTTGTCCCATCTCTTCCTTTCTTCTCTTTCCCATAAACTTTCCCATAAAGCAAAGATTTGTCTTCCACATGTCCATATAATGGATCCTGCATAAATACTAGATCATCGTATATGATGATGTTTCTCTAACTTTAATTTCTTGTTCAATAATAGATCATAATGGAAGTTAATACATCAACTATTTTCTGTTTTGGCCCAACTGGGGATTTAGAAAGAGAACGGGTTCAGTAATTTGCAGTCATTTCATTGCAACAGAGATATTATCAAAACATTTTTGTTGGAGAGAATTGATAAGCTAGCTTGGATGTATTCACTAGTGAGAGGCTAATCAGCTTGAATTCATGATCAAGGGAATATTGTTGCTAACTCTTTACAAAGTACTTGATCATTAATAATTATGTTTATCTACTCGTTGTTTTATACACATGATCTGCACACCGATCGCTACAATAAAACTCAAAACCTTTTTTCAGTTTTCTTACTCTGGAGAACTATAATCTAAAAAGCATGGTAATTAGTGTTACGTATTGCTGTCTTGTATTATGGACCTCATTACCGATCACCATTATTATTAGCAACATCACCATAGTTCTTTCACATGTTCTGTTTGTGTATCTTTATATTTTCTATGCTGCACATCCCTCCTGAATTATAAAGGATGTTTTTAAAAAGTCCACCATCATTAGGAAAACCTAAACTTTTGCCACTAAATAAACTTATTCAGATTCCTTTTGACTAACTTATGAGGTTCAACCTGACAAATCCCTTCCAAGTCCTTTGTTACCAAAAATGAAAATATTTTCTAGTCTAAGATCAGCTTTCTATTTCTAAATCAGCTTTTTTCTATTTTTCTCCTACATATTTTCCTCCTGATTTTCATCAAGATATTTGCCAAATATTGCCTCACTTTTTTGTACCTTGAATCACACAAGATATTGGACTTGATCATAACACATGTGCCGGAAAACAGTGTCATATAAAATCCACAAAAACAGAATTCAGATGTGAAAATAATGTACATAATACTTAGGGGTGGGCTGTTGTTCTGGATTTGAGTTCAAACATCACTGTTGTTGTGATGATGGTGATGGTATCTTCTAACAGTTGGGTTTCCTACAAATTCTATTGATAGTTCTGTGGAAGATTTGCAATAAATTGCAAGGATTTGTGACTCCCAATAGCAAATAAAATATTTTTTTCAGTCTAGGCTGCAGCCTATTTAAGATGACCAGGCTAAATCCCATTTAGTTTCCAAGCCCAGTTAAGGTCAATCATATACACACAAATGTTTGTGTTTGTTTTTTTACAATTTATTTTTTACAAACAGTATGAGTCCTGTCAATGGTCCTGTGTAGGTCTGTCCCTTCTGCTTATTCATTTTCAGTTCTTCTTCCTCTCCAAAATCTATGGTAAGCCATGGCTTATTTTAAGCATGGTTTATTCATTAAGCAGAGAATACACATTTTGCTAAGCCATTAACATGGTTTACAAACCACAGTATCTTGTTTGACAAAACCCATTTATATAGGGGTTTTAAATTGTGGGTTAGGATGCCATTAGGGATAACAAGCAACTGAGAAGATGGTCATAATTAATTTTTCAAAAACCAGTCAGGCTTCTGTGGACAAAGTGGGAGCACTGACAAGCTGGCTCTGAGCTTGGCTTCTCTTTTTCTCCATGAAACTCCACAGCTGATAGTTGTCATACCTCATAGTTTGAGAACCTTAGCAATTAAAGTTGAATTGTTAAAACTAACAGATATATTTATCTTTTCCCCAACCCTAATATCAATTAAATCTTTACTTTTATTCATGGTGGGGGAGAGAGGCATGCAAGTTTATTTACAGGTAGTCTTCAGTGAACAATGACAACTGGGACCGCAATTTCCTTTGGTAAGCAGTGCAGTAATAAAACACAATATCATGTCATCTGTTGCTTTGCGATTGAAATTCTGGCATTTCTAGATGCAGCTTTAAGCAAATCACCATGAGTCATTAAGTGGCAATGTAACAGAGTTGCCATTTGTGATCTCATGCCAGCATCTCCATTAACTTTGCATTGGAAGATAACAAAGAAGGTTGCAGATCGTGATCCTGTGACTGCAGGATGCTGCTGCTGGCATAAGTACAAGAAGCAGTCATAATTATCACTTGTTTAGTACTGCCATAAGTTCAAACTGTCACTGAACAAATGGTTGTTAAACAAGGACCACCTGGTATCGAATCATTTTTGGAGGATTATATTGCATTACAGCTTAGAGGGGTGTGTAAACATAGCCCAAGTTTCATAAGTTCATCTGTTTTTGTTAGTAAATAGGACAGAGCAGAGTTATACACGTTAGCAGAACATGTTCCTGTTTCAGGCAAGAAAGTAGAGGGCATTGGGCACATGGGAAAAATATCCCACTTGCTGCATGGACAAAGAGTCTTCAGTCTTTGTTCTCTCTTAAGGGTCTCTCTAACGGAGTTCAAGCCACTAACAATTTAATATAAAGCTTTTGGAAAATATATCCTTCCATTTATTAGGTTCATATTCTGGACTTATGTTTTTTTATTATGGATTCTTTGGTAGTTAGGAAGCCTTCATGTAGGCAGAAATTGTATATTGTATATTGATTTTCTCTCTCTTTGGTTTTAGATTGAAGACATGCAGAAAAAGCCATCAGAAGGAATGGCAGCGGTGAGGTGTGGACTGGGTTTGAATATTGGGGAGGGGACTCTAGATATAATTCCTTGGTTAAACAGAAAGGTTGGGCTTCCTCAGTGCATTTTGAGAGAAACAGAATGTAATTAGGTGATATTTATGTTTGTCAAGGGTATGTCTATCAACATAATACAAAACAAGGTGGCACAATAAGGAGAAAACGCAAGTACAGGCTAGACCATTATGTGCTGAGAATGGTTAATATGATTCTTACATTGAATAGGGGATTGGATACAATGGCTTAAATATCCCTTTTAGCTTTATGATCTATGATCATAAGGGACCTAAACTAACAGTATAGAGCCAATATTCCTCTATAATTTGCTGTGCTGAAGATCTCAGCAGTCCAGCCAGTGTGCTCAAAGGTAAGAATTATTAAGCCCTGTAGTATAATATTTGGAGGCCCACACATCCTCACGTTATCCCATGCAGTTATTAGCAGGAAATACACGATTGTGATGATCACAGAGAATAGCTTGAAATATCTCTGAGTAGAGGTATGACTGCCAGGAGAGTCCATTACAAACAAGGTGCAATATGCACTGAACACTCCAGGATAACTATCTGCCAAACGATGCAGCATGTCAATGCAACCAAACCAGCTTCTGTATCTGTACTCTGTACTTGTACCTGTGAAGGGCTTAGACATTGAATGGTTTGAGGGGTATAATCACTTGTATTTGTGAGAGTCTGGTGGGAATTGTAAGCCAACCGAACTGCAGCAAAAGCATTTGCATCTAAAGGGTTCTGAGAGAAAGCAAATTATGGAATGCTGTCTCAAGCAGACCATAAATGCAGATGATGCCACCACCTCTCCAACTTAGATCTACTATGGGCCAGAACTTTATAAATGTCTTCTCCAGTGTGATTGAAGACATGAACTCTTTCTTGACTTTCTATATCTCTGTAATCTACTCTACATTCATATCTATCTCTGTGTATCTATTTCTCTCTACACATACACACATCTATAGGTATAAGGATGAGCTGCTTTTTTCCAGAATAGAGCTTTCTGTCAAAGTTTTGCTTTGTTTTGCTATTTTTTAAATACCCCCATGAACTTCTGAAAGAATATCAGGTCTTTTGGACATGATATTCAATCTACCTGCCTCACAACTTCATTATAGATAAATTTTGGGTATGAAATGCTGGTTTTCATAGGTTGGATTTGATTAGATATTTTTGAAGGAAGCTGTGGATCCTTGGGCTACAATTTCCATGCTTCCTCTTTTTGCCTCTTTAGGTTTTTTTCATTCAATATGAACAAACAATAGAATTTCATTCAGAATTTTTGTATGTATTTCAGAACATTCTGTGAGAAAATTGTTAAAAAACAGACATCCTCCCTCCCCTTCAAAGAATATTTAGTTTATTGTACTACCCTCAGCCCTAATTTTGCCACTTTCTGATAATGTAAGAATCTAAAAGGCCACTTTAAAAACACCTACCCCATTGAAACTACACTTTTATGTGTCAGTCATAAAGAAAGAGAGCTATATTTGTTACATTGCTGATAAAGGTTTTTTTTTTATCAATTCATATGTCTCTGCCATCTGCCTTCCTTTTAAATTGATTAACCAGATCAACTTTAGTTCAGGAACTTAGGTTTTGAAGGAATTAATGAAGGAAAGAAGATACCTTTGCAGTTTTAAAAAATGGTAACAACTCAAATCAGTGACATGGAAAAATTCATCTTAAGTCTTTGCAGTAGTATCCTCCCTAGGAGAATATCCTAGCAGCCTTTGATTCTGCTTTTTTAATGGAAGAGAGAGAGAGGACCATTCTCAGAGAGCAGACTCAACTTCACAGGCCTTCGCTATTAGGCTTTATGAAGACCTACAGCCAGTTTTTCTCCAGGAACAGAATGTTACCAGTAGAGGTCATTCCCCAAGGTAAAGGTAAAGGTTTCTCCCACCAGTTGTGGCTGACTCTAGGCTCGTCTCTGATTCACCCAGGCTCACCAAATGCTGTTACCTTTCCCACCTAAATTAGATGGTACCTATTTATCTACTTGCATTTTTACATACTTTTGAATTGCTAGGTTGGCAGGGGCTGGGGCAAGTAACAGGAGCTCACCCCATTACCTGGTGGTGTTTGGGTGTCAAACTCAAGCTGCAATCTCCTGGCCCACAAGCCCAGCATCTTAACTGCTCAGCCATCACTCCCCTATTTTCCAACCAATGACAACAAAAGTCATCCCAAAAGCATTTCCTGAGTATGCCAAAGAATCAGAGCTTCTCTAGATACAGTGGTGCCTCACAAGACGAGTAACTCACAGGGCGAGAAACTCGCAGGACGAGCAAAAATTTTAATCAAAA
>JANHZU010002739.1:144002-156936 GCA_032468055.1 Acrochordus granulatus | reverse complement strand
CTGAAATGTATAGATTATAGGCAAATAGTATGTCTTCACTCTCTTTAGCTAATTCTTCAGTGAGACAATGTTGGAATAATTTTTATTGGCATTGGATGTCTTCCATATGTTGATGACCCCTAACATATTTATTTTTCCAAAAGGCCCTCAAGACTTGGTTGTGTTGCCAGACCTGGATTTCCCAGGGAACCAGAGATTTGTCTTGATGGCTCCATTACTGAGGTGGTCATTTTATCCTCTGCCTTCACCTACAATCAGTATTTTTGTTTTTATTATCTTTATTACTGTGTCTCTTTAGATTTTGATCTGTTTTTATATTAGTTGTTTTATTTATTGTTCTATGCTGCTCTGAGTTACCTTTGATGATTATGTACATTTGATAAATAAATAAAAATATTGCTTATAATACAAATCAGCATTTTAAAAATTAGACTCACTAATCAGGTGATTATAAATAAGCTATAATTAAATTAAAAAAAGACAGAGGTGGTGTTGGTGAATAAGAAATCAAGATTGGAACACTGAGATGTTTTGTCATCTGAATAAAAGTATAGATCCACACCTGTAAATTCATTAAAATTCTTTAATGAATTTACAGGTCACTTTTCTGTAATAATTCTAGTTATCTATGCCTTGGACACATTCTGTCTAGACCAGTAATCTCCAACCTTGGGAAGTTTAAGATGTGTAGACTTCAACTCCCAGAATTCCTCAGCCAGCTATAAGTTGAAGCCACACATTTTAAAGTTGCCATGGTTGGACAGCCCTGGTATAGACTATTGCAGTATGGTTGAGTGATAGGACTTGATTTTTTTAGTCACTTGATTTTTTAGTTCATTTCATGCAAAATTTATTGGAAATGTGATGTTACTTCATGTATCATCCTTTCCCTGTTCAGTCATCCTAGTGGAGGAACTCACTATCTTTGAATGATACCGAATGTTTGAAGTCTACTTTTTGTGCTGAACATTCACTCTTTGACGATTGTGCAAAATGTAACTGAAGTCTATAATGGCTGGCAGCTATATATTAATTATAACCACTCATTTAATGGTTATTCAATACAAGCCAGGAATGTTTTTCAGTTCTGTTTATTTGTAAAATGATATGAATGTTCTGCTGCCATTTTTCTGAAACCAACTCTGTTTTCCTCTCCAGTGGCCTTACAATTTATTTAACTTTTTCTTTAACACTGGCACAAATACAGTGAAATAATGAAGCAGATGAAGCATAACATTCAGCTGCCAACAGCAAGTCTTTGAGATTTCTCTGTAGCTTCATCAAAAATCTGTAACCTAAAAGAGATGCATTCTTGAACAAGAAACACAATATCTTTTAAAAGTCTTTGCTTTTGAACTTGGTGGCCCTTCTGATTTGTTGTCCTTTACTTATAACAGACAGTATGATATGATTGTGAAAAATATAAAAGGATTCAGTTTGCCATCTATCTTGTAACTTATTTGCATGTACTTTCTTATTGCTTTCTTCTATTTCCTTTTATATTTAAACTCTTTGCTGCCTTCCATGGAAACATTCACATTTTCAAATTGGGCTCATAAGGTTATTTCTAGAACTCTAGAGAGAGATTTCTAGTAAGACTAACAAGTCTGCTTAAAGTAACTCCATGTCGTTACTTATCTGCTTTTAATACTTCTCCTTCCTCTGCTTCAGATAATAATTATTCTTTATTCCAGCAACTTCAATTTAGCCCTGACTTGATAGCCACTTTGCAAAGACTTGGAAAAGATAACACTTATTTTTTTAAAAAATAAAACCCTGCTAGATTACCAATGAGTCACAAAGCTTATGTCAAGAGGATGTGACAATGCTATTTTAAACCAGATTAATAAAAGTAATATTTTCATTTCTTCATCACCTAATGATTGAAAAAAAGAAGTGACAATGCATGACTTAAAAGCAATATACTACCAGCTGTGAATATAAAATTTTAAAGATTAAATGAGTGTTCAGATGATATCCACTCATTACTGGCAATGTAAGTGGGTACTAAGTTATTTAGACAACTTTAATAATACTTATTGATGCAATGAGAATCTACCATTCTTCTCTTGCTCCCTATTTGTCTTTTACTAATGGGTATTCAGAAGCATGTTGATAGAGAGCCATCCAGGTAGTAGCAATAGCATTCCGTTATACATTAATATATAATTTGGAAGCCATCAGTTAAGCTTTCCCTCTGGTTTTCCACACTCCCAGATTAGCTCTTGACCATGATGTTGATTTGTTTCCAGATGGATTTTTTCCTGACTTTATGCCAGTTTACTAAACCCAGAGCAAAGCTGGACTTTTTATTAAAGCTATGGTTTCAGAACAGTCTGTTTTAATATTTGCTTTGCTGTTGCTTCACCATGCCTTTTAGCTTTGAGTACAAACAAGACCTACACATCTTCCACTGCAATCTAATTGTGTGTGTGTGTTAATTCTCTCACAATTATGATAACAAATCAGATTTTGTTAAATTTGCAAGAACAAATGATAGAAGAAAATTGGACTACCCCTGTAAAATAGGAAGTCAGCCTGTTGCATAGGCGTCAATGAAAAAGGCTGCTAAAGGGTTTGATATTATTTATATAATAAGGTTTGCTCTTGAAACATAATAGTCACAAGAATCATTTGTTATGATTTCCTAACTCTTCATTAATAAAGATAATTTACCTTATACTCAGTCCTGCCTGTTGGATGAAACCTGACACTATGAGAGGAAAGTAATATACCCAACTTTCTGAGGAAATCCAATGCCAATCTTTCTATCCTGTTTGTAGCAAGGTTTATAAAAACCATCAAGGAGGAAAAATACACATCCACAAAAATTGGCAGGGAAAACTATTGCTGAAAAACTGGCAATAAATCTGCGGTCACTAGCACTATTGATGCTATCTAGTTGGGTAGGAAACATTTACAAGCAAACAATCAAGCCCAAGAGCATGTGATTTATTAACATACAAGTAAACTTGATAACATTTCTATAGTTTTCTCAGAATCCTGGTAACTAAACAAACATTCTGTATTGCTAAAAAGATCATTAAAACTGTCCACAGAATATCAGATACAGTTCAATGCAAAATTGGACACAAGATTTTGGTTCAAGTATATTTGGAAAATCCTGAGAAATAAGCATAAAACAGATAGCATCCACTGTTTCACTTTTCATCCACTTTTTCATCCACTTTTCAGCCATACTGAAAATATTTCTAGTTTAGCATTTTATTTTCACAGAAAAAATGGATGAAGAAGGGTTAGGTTCCTCCAAGCAAAAGCAAATTCTCCTTGGTATTGGGGGACTGTTGGTTAGAGAGATAATATTGGAATTATTATGAATCTTCATCAGTGAAGATGAATAATTGGAATATCAAAAGCTATTGCCCCCAAAATACTTCTACATATCATGTATTTCCATATTTGTTTAGTTCAGTTTCAACTTCAAGTCTCTGAAAAAGTTATAAGCTTATTTCTCAGTGTCTTCAATTCAGTTTATTCATAAAAATCATGCATAAAATAGGAAGTAGGCAAGAGTTCAGTGCATCTCCGTAAGTAGAAGAGTTGTTTTTTATTTGTTTTTTAAAGTCTAATAAAATGCTAATAATTTCCCATAGTTTTCATAGGAATGAATCCTGAAAGGTAATCTCATGGGTGTTCCTTCGATATGTTTGTCTATAAACCTGAAAGCAGGTAGTGAGGCAAAGGTTGATGAGATCTCAGAAACAACTAACAGATAGCTGTAACCACATGGCATCACTTTAGCTTTCCAAAACATCTTAAGCAAATTAAATGCTTAAGTAGTCCAAGAAGCAAAAAAAGGTCATCTACAGTATACAATGCAAAGATAGCAACAGTATCATGCAGGACAGACAGACAAGTTGAGTAAATCACAAATACTAATAATTATCAGAAGGTATGACAAAAACTCCTTAATCTCATAACATGTGGACAGTTTCAACAGGAACTATTAGCATCTTAGACCAAGCCAAATCCAAAAATGCTAAGGAATTCTTGGAAGTTTGGCATTCAGACAATTCAGCCATCAGTACATAAATAAAAATAAACCATAATTACCTATCATTTAAAAGAGACAAAAACCTAGGAAGCAAAAACATTACGAGATTATATTCCCTTCAACAACCCATATTCAGAAAACAGTGATCAGCACTGTTTGAGTGCTGATCACTGTTGGTGAGTGGATCAGCACCATACAAACAATTCGGCAGAAAAGAATACCCTAATCAAAGAAACCACCAAAACTGGCAGGGCAAGCTACTGCATATAAACATGCAGCAAACCGCATACTCACACTGATGACGTTGGGTAATTAAACCTCTGCAAACAAACAAACAAGCTTAGAGAACATCAAGAATTCCACAGTTCAACTCTGAGCTACAGATATTCTCTTCTATTAGAACTTATTTTAAATTCATAAAATTAAAGAAACACTTGATGATTAGTTTATATTTTATATATTTGGGTCTAATTATTTCAAAGAATTTATCATTTTTCAAATAATTTTGAGAATCTTTATTAGTATTTTAAGCTTAACCAATATTAATCAAAGTACTGCTGTCCAGACATGAGAGAAATTATACATTCTTTAAAAAGCACACACATTTTCCAGAAACTATTGTCTTCCAAAGCAGCCTATATTCAAAAATGAGTGATTCAAAAGAGAGGAAAAACTCTTTTTTGCAGGGTCACATTTAAAAAACAAGATGTGGAAAAGGAAAAAAAAAGAGACAAAAGCACAAAAGAAAACTGATTTGTATTCTTTTGCTGGGTTTCTTGAAGTGCTATTTTTGGCTTTTGTTTCTTTTGATTAGAATTCCCAAGGCCAAAGACTCTGATTAAAATTACTGTAGTTGATGAATGCAGCAGAGTCATGCTGCCCTTGTACTTTCCAGGTTAGCAAAAGCAGAATTCTTTATCTGGTGGTGAGTGGCTCAGCAAATTTATGTTTCTTGTCTGACTAATAGAAAAGACCAGGTTGGTTTCTACTTGACACAGTGTTCACAGTGAGAAACAAAGAGTGCAACTACCTTAATAGCATTTGGCCCCTATTTAGCAGTAAATCCCTACATACAGATGTTACCTTGCTGGAATGGCTAATTTATCTTAAGTTGCATGAACTTTGAAACAGTGATTAAGATTAATTAAGAATGACTTTAGATATGGTACCTATTTCAAAGTCTGTGCATTATATTTGATCAAATACCATGTCAAGTATTTCAGCCAGTAAACTCACTAGTCAGCTCTGACAGTTTTATTAATAATATTTAGCATATGCTGATATTGTTTCTTTCTTTTTTCCCAAAGAATGTTGTCTGAAGGGTATCTCTGTAAAATCTCTTATCATGAATTATTGAATTACAACCTGTACGGTACAGAAACAGAAGAGGCAATACAAGAGTTGAAGTCATTAAATGGCATCACTTATGAATCAACAGACAAAATGCAAAGTAGAAGTTTATTTTGGAATTATAGATCTATGGACAAATTTATGATCTCTGTGTCTTCCAAAAAAACCCATAATAGTAAACAGAAGAAAGACACATTGACACAAACCATTCAGTATCCAGTATTTGAAAGGCAAACATCTGAAGCTGTGGAAATTTTTGTGGGATCATCCATGAGCAGGGAGGCTTACCTTGTTCCTTCTTTTTGTAAAAGCATTTGTAAGAACTACAATGACCTGCATATTGCTGGTGATCAGGTGCTACCAATGAATTCGGTTAAAAGAAATGTTATTTATGACAGTGGAATATGCCCATTCTTAGAATCATCAGAGATTCCATTGCCAATAGACTCAATTCCAATGCAACCTGCTGAGGCCCCACAGAAGCCACCCCAAAGGAATTCATCTTGCTGGCAAGTGGCTAGCATCATGCAACATCAGCAGCCTCTCTCTAATTCAATTCTGAATAATTATTTGGAGGAGAAAGTGGTAGAGCTTTATAAACAGTATATCATGGATGTTATGGGCAGCAGCATATCTCCCACTCAAATCTTGACTTCAGAGTTCATAATGACCAATGTAGATCAAATCAGCATGAAGTTATCGCAGGAGATGAACATGAAGACCACCAAAGCCAAAGATATGGTTATTAACTGCCTACTGCAATTAGCTAGTGGAAAGATGTCCACTGAAATGAGCACTCCCAGTCTCCATATTTCCCAGTTCAGCACTAAATAAAATTCACTTTACCTTGAAAGGTAGAAATCACTTCAACTTCTGAGTTATAAAGCTTTCAGGATATAGTTGAGGTGCCAAATCTTAATTCGCATGTAAATTCTTTAAAAAAGACTGGTTTGAAAACCATGTACCATCCTTTCCTACTATTCCTTCAACTTCAACTCCTAGGTAGTATCTTGGAAATTAGGAAATTCTAATTTTCTAAATTCTAACTATTGCTTTAGAAGGTTCTTATACATAAATCTTAGAAAGTTCATATGACTTTCAATTTATATCCTTATAAAAGAAAAACATATTTTCTTTTGCTTTTCTCTACAATATCCTTTATATAATATATTTCTCCCTGTCAATGTGATCTTAGTGTTTTCCTTCCAATTTCAACAGTTTCAGTGTTGCTTTAAATGGATTTGTTTCTAAGCTCTTGTAAAAAAAAGCACGAAAAGACCATAGGTAGGTTAGGGCAGGTTATATCTCAAAAATGAATCGAAAGAAATTCTTTGAATGTCTTTCAAATTGTGTGATTTGATCTGAATTGAATGTGATTGTGAACTTGCTCAATTTTCCATGGGAACTTGAAAACGATAGTGGTTGCCTTAAGAATCCCATTACCTTTAATGAACTCTCTTCTTAAAGCAGCTGCAACTTTTTTTTTTCCAGGCACATGTGGAAGCCTTTCAGAGTTAATGAATGGCTGAAAAGTGCTACGCTTATCAAAATTATCTCCAAATAATTTTTGAAGTGTGCACAAGATAATAAAATAAAAATGGAATAGGACTCATAAGTTTTAATGCCAGCTAAATTGATCATTAAAAATTAACATTATGAAAATTTAGTTCTAAGTCTCTATATATTATAGAGGGCGCGGTGGTGCAAGTGGTTAAGAGCTCAGCTTGCCGGCTGGAAGGTTGGCGGCCTGGGATCGCGACCCAGCGTTGCCACGCAGCAGGGCAAGCGCCTGCTGTTCCGCCCCAGCTCCCTCCCACCTAGTGGTTTGAAAGCGTGCGAGTGTGAGTAGATAGATAGGTACCCCCCTTCCGGCGGGAAGGTAACAGTGTCCATGCGCCTTAAGGTGTCCAGTCATGCCGGCCACATGACCACGGAGCCGTCCCAGGACGAACACTGGCTCTTCGTCTTAGAAACGGGGATGAGCACTGCGCCCTAGAGTCAGTCATGACTGGCAGGGTCTCCTTTACCTCCTTTTTACCTGTATATATTTTCTTCTTTGTCATTTCCATCTTTTCATTCCCAATGTTGATCCTTTAAACAATGATAGTGTATTGTCCAAGTTGTTTTTGCAATATTTGCTCTGTTTCCAGGATATTTAATTTTCCCTTCTTCCTTTGCTTTTGTATTTTCCTTGCTCCTCAGTCCTACCAAACAGCTTTCTGTGTCTGTCAAAAGCTCAGTTAATAAAGGACTTTTTAATGGCACTTGAAAATTTTCCTGATTTTATTTTTTGCAATTTATTAAACATTGATCTCCTTAGAACCTGCTGAAAGCTGATTCTTGTGTATGGGGCATCATTTGGATGTATAGGACCTCATAATTTAATATATATATATACCATGAACAACTAGTTTTTAATAGCAGACTTATGAGTTGAGTAAATGAGATGAATGTTTCAGCTGAAAGTAACTTCATTATGTCAAATAACAATAAAGATAATATGTTCCATTTCCTGTTTTTTTCCTCTTTGTGGTCAGAACACTGTACTTCAGTGATACTTCAGAAATACTGTATATTTTCATAGTTCTTAATTCTGATTTACCATATTAAATTCTTCTGAAAGTTCCTTGATCCACAGTTCTAACATGTCACTTAGAGAACAGTGTTCAAGAATGTACAGTTAATCCTTGATTTATGACCATTCATTCAGCAACCATTTGAAGTTATGACAGTGCTAAATGAAGGGACTTATGACCAATGCCTGAAGTTATGGCCATTGCAGTGTGCCTGCGGTCATTATAATCAAAATTTGAGAGTTTGGCATCCTACCTGCAATTACAAGCTTGGGGCACTCCATCTCCTCCCAGCTGCCTATCTTCCTCCCGTCTATGCCCTTTTGACCACGACCACCTTGTGGTCTGACCTTCTTCTTATTCCTGCAACTGACAAGGTGTGTCTGGCCTTCTGCTGTGAAAAAAATCAAAAGTAGCCTCAGAGCACGTCAAAAGCCTCTTTGAAAAGAGTTCCTGGATGGGGGGTTGTATTCCAAAAAAAGAAAAGAAAGAAAAGATGAAGCCAAAAGCATCCTTTTTGGAAATATTTTTTGGGTGGATTGGTGAAAAGAAAAAAGAAAAAAAGAAAGAAAACCCCAACTCAGCAAAGACAAAGAGCCTTTTTGGCATGCTGTAGCTCTATGGCTGCTTTGGCTTTTTTCTTCTTCTTTTTCCATAACCAAAGTCCTGCCCAGCAATCAGGCGTCATGAGCAGTGGCAGCAAGAAGACAAAAAAGTTCAGCATGGACTGCAGAGCACAGGGTGGTGCAGTCTTGGAGGACAAGGTGATAAGGGCAACTGTGGCTGGTACTGGGCTGGGGTGTCTCAAGCTGTGGCTTTCCAGAGTGTGGTAAGCAATCTCAGCCAGGTAGGGCAATCCAAAGGCCAGAGATGGGGAGGGGTATATAGGTGAGTGGAGGGAATGGGAGGCAGTCACTTACCTTACTGAGGCTTACTGTAGGAAGGACCAATCCCAGAATGGCTTGGATTCAGGTAAGTGCTTGTTAATGACCCACAATTCTCAGTTAACTACAGCAATGGGGAGTAATGGGATTGTAGTCACTAAGGGATGCAATCATGTAATATCTCACTTCACTGTTGCATTGCTTAGCAATGGAAATTGTGCTCTTAATCAAGGGCTACCAGTAGATGCATTGGACTTTCAATAGAAATGGTCGGTTCAAGGTCTGAAATGTTGTGGTGAAAAGAGGGTTGTACTATACATATGATACAAGTTATGTTCTAGAATGAAATGCAAATGTAACTCTAATAAATCAAGGAAATGAATATGTATTGTTATTAACTTTTCTCCTTTTTTCTGAATATGGTTAGCTTCCTGTGGGTTTATCATTCAGCCATGAACTCTCCAAATGCCTTCCCACATATATCTACTCTAACCCTTCCTTAGGTTATACACTATCTAATGTCTTATTTAGATTAGATTAGTTGTCATTGATGTTCACATTAACATCATTTCTTGGTTTATTCACGTTTAGCCAGGAGTATCCTCCTCCCAGCCTACATTCATTGATTTTTATCTTATTGGATCATCAGTTTCACTGTTTCAAGCATGGTCATGCAAAAAACAATCCTTTCTTTTGTTCATGTGCATTAACTCTGGGCAGAAAGTTGAGGAACCAGTCCAGTTTGAACTCTTTTGCCTTTTTACTTGGTTAAACATGAGTTTAAAATTAAACATTGACAGTGAACACCTGTTTAAAAGATTCATCTAATATAAAATTGGGAAGATGAAAGGGGAGATTCTATGAATGTTGTTTTAAGTTCTAGGATCACAAGAAAATAGATGTCTGGAGAGCATGATGGGACTGTGGATTTTGTGCAGAATCGTTGGCACACGAAATGAGGATTTGAGAACAAAACAACAACATGATCATAAATAATTAATTTTATATAAGAAGGAATACTGGAAAAAAGTAATAAAGTAAGGAATGGAGGAGGAGATTGACATGACAAATGTGATATCTCAGTACAAAGAAGAAACTATGTACTGAAGGAACGATCTGGACTATTGAGCCTTGATAGAAGGAGTTGTGTGCCATAAATACAGGAACATTGCTTCAGTGCAGGTGGGCCAGAGCAGTCAGCTGCAATGTCTGGTTCCCCATGCTTGTACAGATGTCTGATCAACTTTGGGACAATGCTTTAATCTTAAATTAGGAATGTATGGAGTGTGTATGGAGTGTGAATGACGGTAAATTACAAATATATTTTATACAAATAAAAGAGTGATAAGTAAATCCAGTATTCGTCTCCTGAACTTCTTTCCTAATACTTTCTGCCTCTAAGCTGAATTATAAAAGGATTATAAGTCCATGCCCTTTTTGGTCTCAAGATAAGGAAAAGGGGAAGAAAAGAAGACAGGGATTAGGGAAAGTTCTTACAGATCTTCCCAGGAGACTCTAAGTACAGGTGTTGTTGATCTCTCACCATTAAGATTAAGTCCTTTGATTTTTTTGGCAAGTGTCTGGATGGAGAAAGGTTGTGGATGAAACAGGAATCAAGGCTTTGGGAAGCCAGCAAACTTGTTCATGGTATGTCTTTCCTGAAACCTCAACCCATCTTCTTATTAGTTCTTCAACACCCTTCTCTATATATAGACTATTCTGGTACTAATCCTTTCCTCTCTTCTTCTCCTTTTCCATGTAAAGTGAAAGGAGAAAACTTTAAAAGGCAAAAAAGAGGGTATGCAGTTCTATATGGATGTGGGATAAACAACAGGTTACAGTGATAGTAAGGAATGGAGAAATATAATGAATAATGGTACAAAATAGATTTAACTATATTTTCTTTTATTTTTATTATCTAATGTCTTATTTAGATTACTATGTCTTCTTTTCTATGTTAATCTAACGTTATACCATAAAGAAATAGCATGTAGGCATACTTCTTTTCTGTAGTTCTTAGCAGGTAGCAAGTGATCCAAGATTTTTTTTCTGTTTGTAAAAATTTGAGACCATAATGAGTATGTATAGAATGCAGACCATAATGAAATGTTTATGGAAACTATTGCACAAATTTGTACAATGAGAATCTTCAAGGTTTATTGTAAATCCAAAACAGATATATATTTTTCAGTACCATATAAATGAAAAGACCCTAACTTATATTAACAAATAACTACATTCTAAGTCAGGGATGGAAAGAACAGTAACTCACATTAAAAAATTATTTTGATACACATGCTTAGGCCTTTAGCTTTATATTGTTGTAATTCCAAAAAAAAAAAAAGTTATGACAAAGTCCTGTGGTGGTCTTTATTCAAGCAAATTTCAAATGAAATTCTGGATACACTGATTTTATGCTGAATAGCCTTAATGATATATATTCCAAATAACTGGATGAGTTTAAATGTGTTTCTTCATAAAACTGTACCATCGTAGACATGATGGGCATCAGTTTGGTGGACGCCAGGAGATAATGCGGGACAGGGAGGCCTGGTGTGCTGCTGTCCATGGGGTTGCAAAGAGTTGGACATGATTGAGCGACTGAACAATAAACATTCATAAAACTGAGTTGATGTTATTAATTATATGCAGAAATTTCTGTTCTACTTGAACAGTATATTATTTTAAAAGCAGGGACAGATTACTTTATAATGGCTTTATTTTTTTCCAGGATATTTGTGTAAGCCACACTGAATTTCAACCCATTACACATGCCATTCCTTTAAAGGATCTGTGCTTAAAGACTAATAGCAATATAGGCCATATTTAGATTATTTCCTTTTAAATGTTGATTATTGTAAGATGTGATAAGTGAAAAGACCCTGATGCTAGGAAAGATTAAAGGCAAAATGAAAAGGGGATGGCAGAGGATGAGATGGTTAGATTGCATCATTGATGCAATGAACATAACTTTGAGCAAACTCTGGGAGACAGTGGAGGGCAGGGACACTGAGCATGCTACAGTCCACGGGGTTGTGAAGAGTCGGGCACGACTTAGCGACTGAACAATAAGATGTGAATGTAAATGTTTCAATGTCCTTGAGTCTTCAATTTGATTACAAGAAAACAATTTATCTGTTTCTTCCTTAGAAATTCAAATGACCTCTGATCTCAGCTATTTAGTTCTGACTGTTACGTACCACCAGGGATTATGTACAATCACTCTTTATTTCACTCATAGAAATCAGGGAACTGACTTGCAAGGGAGCATGGAATACTGTTGCTGGGGGACATACTCTGAACTTTAAAGACGGTGTGGGAAATTCACAGTCTGCTTACTAACTCTGGTCCACAAACTCTTATAGAACTCCTGGGCATATCCGACAATATAATGTGAATCAGAAATAAAATAGATGCTTTGTTTCTTTTTGAAGTACTATGGACAAAATAATAAATGAAGCTATCCGATATGTTCTTCTCTACTGAAAGATATCAATGGACAAGGATTTCACATTATAAATAATCATGCTAACTTTAAAGAAACAGGGCTAGTTTGATTTTAATCAAGTTTTTCCCAAAGAGTATGTACAGTGGTACCTCACAAGACGAGTAACTCGCAGGATGAGCAAAAAATTTAATAAAAAATATTCCACTAGACGAGCCATGACTCTCGAGAGTCAAGGAAACTTCGTGCCAAACCTTGCGCATCATGAGTAAGCACGCTCTGTACTTCCCGTTCAGACAACTCCGCGTGAGAGTTCTGCTGACTCTTACCTCGTGCTTTACTCCAGTGTTGCAGACAGCAACCCCGTGCGTGCGTTCTGCTAACGCAGCAAGCATGTGCGCGTTCTGCTATCTCTCCTCTCACACGGTTTACTCCATTCCCATACCGGAAGCAGCGTGCGTGCATTCTGCCACTTCTACTCTAGCATGGTTTACTCCATTCCCATACTGGCAGCAGCACACATCCATTCTGCCTACGTTCCTGATAGCAATGAGCACTGCTTGATCAGCTCACTTGGGAAGCCTCACAATGGAGCTCTCCTCTCTCGCTGCATAAACAGCATAAATTAAGTGAAAGGCATTCAAGAGAGAGAACTCCGGAGACTCCC
>JANHZU010002739.1:78115-88872 GCA_032468055.1 Acrochordus granulatus | reverse complement strand
CAGGTTTTCTCAAGTTATTTCTTTGACTCAGGCTCAAGTTCAACTTATATGACTATTGCTTTGGTATTGACTCTTGCTTCTGCAGGGACAGGTGGAAGAAAAGATTTAAAAAAGGATGATCACCAGCCAGGTGGATGTACTCGTTTATAGTGGCAATAGGTACACCACTGAAAAATAGGTTGACAACAGATTATCCTACATAAAATCTATCTATGTAGTTGCTGAGAGACACCACCAATTTATAAGCACTTAATCAGTATGTCAAAGTAATGTGGGGAAAACAAGGACTGAATCAAGTGTAAAGAGGGGGTGCAACCTGGAGTCATTATGTAGGCACAAATGCCAGAGGCCCAAAATCTTGTGAAGACCATGAACCATATATGGGGAAGAGCAGGTACAGACTGGCAATTGGAGAAATTCTTGTGACTTTCTCTTAATCTTTAGATTAAAATTGAGCTGTCTGGGCCTGCTTCTTCGAGTCTAACAGTAGGGATCTTATGAAAATCTAGGGTATTCTTCTATGGCTTTAGCATTATGGAATTATGGAATGGAGCCTACAGCAAAAACTGAAAAAGCTGATTAAACAATAGAGTTGTTAAACAGACACGATTATCAGAGGCTGAAGTAAGATTCTTTTATAATTATTATCATAATGTATCACTTAAGGGCAATAAAAGTGGCAAACACTACATTTTAAAAATGTAAAGGGATACCTGTAGCTTTGAAGTAATGTAGTATGGCTTTGTATATGGAGAACACTTGATAGAGAAGTCTGTTACTTATAGCCAGAGGAGTATAGGACATGAAGTTGGCAAGGTCAGAACTAGAGCTTTCCAGATGAGGCAGAACTATTGTATAAACAATAAGCACATGCCTCTCTAGCTTAAGGCTATGAAGGAAATAGCCAATCTATCTTGTACTTCTTCCCATTTGAAAAAGTGTAAGAAAAATGCCTAGAATTTAAACCTTGGAGCATACACATGCTGCATATAGATCGTGAAATGTGCAAATTGCAGTAGTCAGATCTTTTAATGTCCTTATTTTCTGTAATGTAACTAAGCTATCCATGTTGTGATTTGAGCTTCTTCTAAAAGCAAGTCCCTGAATTAGGGAATAAGTATTTGGGGAGTTGAGATGCATTGCTGTAACTGACAAGAGGTATGACAGTAAGATATGCCTATTCTTACTACCAGCACTGTAGAAAATGAGCCTTCAATCAAGATTACAAAATTTAATTTTGTAATTTAAGACAAAGCACAATCCACTGGAGAAGGAAATAGCACCTCACTCCAGTATCCTTGCCAAGAAAACTCCATGGACAGTATCACAAAGCTATAAGATATGACACTGGAAGATAAGCCCCTCAGGTTGGAAAGTGTTCAATATATGTTACTGGGGAAGAGTGGAGGGCAATTACAAGTAACTCCAGAAAGACTGAAGTGGCTGAGCCAAAGCTGAAACGGTACTCAGCTGTGGATGTGTCTGACGGGGAAAGGAAATTCCAAAACTGTAAAGAACAATATTGTATAGGAACCAGGAATGTAAGATCTATGAATCAACGTAAGTTGAATGTTCAAACATGAGATCTCAAACATGAGATCAATGAACTAAACTGGAACTTTAACTAAACTTAAACGTAAGTTGAATGTTCAAACATTGATCTCAAACATGAGATCAGTGAACTAAACTGGACAGGAATGGGTGAATTTAATTCAGATGACCACTGTATCTAATACTGTGGGCAAGAATCCCAACAACCCAAGAGGTGACTCTACATGTGGACATGACCAGATGGTCAACACTGGAATCAGACTAATTATATACTTTGCAGCCAAAGAAGCTCTGTAAAACCAGTAAAAACAAGACCTGGAGCTGACTGTGGCTCAAATCATGAGCTTCCTATTGGAAAATTCAGGCTTAAATTGAAGAAAGTAAGGAAAACTACGAGGCCATTCAGGCATGATGTCGATCATATCCCTTATTAATATACAGTGGAGGTGAGGAATAGATTTAAGGGATTAAATCTGGCAGACAGAGTACCTGAAGAACTATGGATTGAGATGCATAACATTGTACAGGAGGTCGCTCCTAAAACTATCCCAAAGAAACATAAATGCAAGAAAGTATCCTTCTGATGATTCTTTACAAATAGCTGGGGAAAGAAGGCAAGAGAGAAAGCAAAGATATACCCAACTAAATGCAGATTTCCAGAGAATATCAAGGAGAGATAAGAAGGCCTTCTTAAATAAGCAATGCAAAGAAATAGAGGAAAACAATAGACTGGAAAACTCTAGAGATCTCTTCAAGGGAATTGGAGATATCAAGGGAACATTTTGTGCAAAAATGGCCATGATAAAGGACAGAAATAGTAGGGACCTAACAGAAGCAGACGAGATTAAGAAGTAGCAGGAATACATAGAATACCTATACAAGAAATATGTAAATGTCCCTGATAACCACGATAAACTAGAGCCATACATACTAGAGTGTGAAGTCAAGTAGTCCTTAGGAAACATAACAAAAAATAAAGCTAGTAGAGGTGATGGTATTTCAGCTAAACTATTTAAAATTCTAAAAGATGATGCTGTTAAAGTGCTGCTCTCAATATGCCAGCAAATTTGGAAAACTCAACAGTGGCCACAGGACTGGAAAAGATAAGTTTACATTCTAATCCCAAAGAAAGGTGATGCCAAAGAAGGTTCAAACTATCTTCCAATTGTGCTCCTTTCACATGGTAGCAATATTATGCTCAAAATACTAGAAGCTAAGCTTCAGCAGTATGTAAACTGAGAACTACCTGAAATTCAAGCTGGGTTTTGAAGAGGCAGACGAACTGGAGATCAAATTGCCAACATTCACTGATTATGGAGAAAGCAAGGGAGTTCCAGAAAAAACATCTACTTCTGCTTCATTTACTACACCAAAGTCTTTGGTTGTGTGGATCATAACAAACTGTGGCAAATTCTTGAAGATGCAAGTACCACACCATCTTACCTGCCTCCTGAGAAATCTGTATGCTGGCCAAGAAGCAACAATTAGACCTGGATATGGAACAATGGATTTGTTCAAAATTGGGAAAGGAGTACGACAAGGCTGTATATTGTCAATCTGTTTATTTAACTTATATGCAGAATACAACATACAAAACGCCAGGCTGGATGAATTACAATCCAGAATTAAGACTGCCAGGAGATATATCATCAGCCCCAGATATGCAGATGACACCACTCTAATGGCAGAAAGTGAAGAGGAACTAAAGAGCCTCTTCATGAGGGTGAAAGAGGAGAGTGCAAAAGCTGGCTTGAAACTCAACATTAAAAAAAACGAAGATCATATGGGATCTGGTCCCATCATTTCCTGGCAAATAAAAGGGGAAGAGATGGAAGCAGTGGCAGATTTCACCTCCTTGGGCTCCAAGATCACTGCAGATGGTGACTGCAGCCATGAAATGGGTTGCACTTTGGGAGTGCTTTGGGAGGAAAGCTATGGCAAACCTAGACAGCATATTAAAAAACAGAATCATCACCTTGCTGATCAAGGTCTGGTTTTCCCCAACAGTAACATACAGCTGTGAGAGCTGGACCATAAGGAATGTGGAGAGCCGAAGAACTGATGCCTTTGAATTGTGGTGCTGTAGAAGACTCTTGAGAGTCCCTTGGACTGCAATGAGATCACATCATTTAATCCTACAGGAAATCAACCCTGATTGTTCATTGGAAGGACAAATACTGAAGCTGAAGTTCAAATATTTTGGCCACCTAATGTGAAGCGAAGATTCACTGGAAAAGACTGTGATGCTGGGAAGGACTGAAAGCAAAAGGAGAAGGGATGGTAGAGGATGAGATGGTTAGATATCATTGTCAATGTGGTGATCATGGGTGTTGTCAGACTCCGGGACACAATGGAGGACAGGGAGGCCTGGTGTGCTGTGGTCTATGGTGTTGCAGAGAGTCAGATATGACTTTGTGACTGAACAACAACAACAATTCAAGATTAAACAATGGCTACAAAATGTCTTGCAGACTGCTAAGAGTTAATCAAATTCCCAATAGTTTTTATATCAGAATCAGTTTGTGACCTATATGGATTAGCAAGCCCACAAGGAGAGATCACAACCTTTTGATTGTAAATTCCTAGTAACAGCTATCAGGTTTTGTGGGAGCAGCTATATTACTTCTTTATTGAATATCTCCTTCCTATCCTGACAAATGTTTTAAGAATCTTCGCAAATATATTACCTTAGTATGAATTATAAGTTGACCTGAGGATTTTCATACTGATCAATTTCAAGTAGGGTTTATAATTGGACTGATGTTCTAGAGAAGAGAACATTCAGTCCCAGACTCTAAGTCTTCAAAAGTCAAGGCATCTAGAAATTAAGTAAATCTTAATTAAGTTATTCTTATTATTTTTCAGACCTAAATGGGCTCTAAAGTACAAGTTCAGGCTCCAATGAACTTTAATAGAGTTTACTGAAACATCCATCCCTAGTAAATATGCTTGTCTAATTTCCTTTTAGCATGATTGTGAGACTTCCTTACAGAGTATCCTGTACCATTTCAACTGGAATTCATAATATCTTATTCTTTTGAATGAGGATGGTGGGAAGAGGAGACTCCCTGGCTAAACCTGATGAGATCCCCTCCCTTTCTGATCTCTTTATTTTTGCCTCTATCTGACAGAAAATAGCAGATTGGCATCTGCAACCTTGTTTAATTTCCCTGCTTTGGAAGGGGCTGGATGAAGACTCACAATCCACATACACCCAGAAATTAGGATAACATTTTCTTTAATTACTGATATAGAAATTAATGGTCCAAAAGCCTTACCTCTCACTGCTTATCACCCTGCAGCAGAATCTCAAACCTTACTTGTCAAATAAGTAGACTAGGCTGAGCATGAAAAACACAGATCCTGCCTCCCCATTATTCCATGGTCACATTATCAGCTCGATTCTCACAACATTCTGCTACTCATTGAGCACTCACATAAAATTTTATCCACTTCTCTACAGAAATATTCCTAATTTTTTTTATTAAGAGGGAAGACTCTTATTCAGTCCTTGATTTCAGACTCCTGAATCTGCAACCATTAAGAATCACTATCTTCTTTTCCTCCTTTCTGAATTGTTCAACAGCTGAAGAAGGCACATCTAATTTTACCAAATTAGATCTGAGATGGGTAGAAGTACAATATGCTTTGCATGAAACATGATAATGATTTCATTGCTTTTCATTCTTGCTGGGAAATCTGAATAAAGAGTAAGAGCTATTCCAAGATTTCAACTGGAATGGGGAATGCGTTTGGCAAAGAAAGTAGAAGCCTTAGAAATGCCCACAATTTTCTGCTATCTGGTGTCAGATTGAGGCAAAAATAAATCATAAAGGGAGGAGATTTCATCAGGCTTCGCCAGGGAGTCTACTCTTCCCACCATCCTCATTCAATAGGTGGCAGAGATTTGAAAAGGGTAAGATATTATCAATTCCAGTTGAAGAAATGGTGTAAAGACACTCAAACCAAAACTGGGAGACGAAGTCACGTGATACTGTCCAAGCATAGAAGGGAAGAGAGAAATAGTGAAAAAGGTGATATAGTGCATGAAGCAAATGAGGCAGATTCTCAGGTGAAAGAAAAGTTGTAAAGAATAAGCAGGTATCATCCAACAACCAGGATGTTGACTGAAAAAGAAAGGAGGAAAAGACCTAGAATTTAAACCTTGGAGAAGATGCAATTATATGCTGTGAGTTCTGTATACTGAAGCTCCTGAATGTTTTTAAAGTCTAGACTTATTGCTATAGCTGGCAAAAAAAGCAAGGCTAGGAAGGGATGGCAAATGCACTCTGCTTAAAATATTATTTGGACTTCCAAGCACGTCCAAACTTAGAGAAATAACTGTTTTCTCTGTTTTGCTTTGCTCACCTGCAATAATGTGTTCAACAAATTCCATGCAATTTAAGGAGTTATTGGGAGGACTGAACATGATGACACAACAACTACCTTAAAATATTCCAAAGATTTGGAACTGCTTCAGCACAATTAATGAAAATTTGCACCATTTTTGCCTTTTCAGGCAGGAGTCACAAAAACCTACTTCTTGACATCTGAAGCAGGAAATATAGAAAAATTAAGTTGTTAAACTTAAAAAATAGATTTAACATACACAAAATGTCAAAGGAATATTCCATCACTACATCCTCCCTCCCAAAATTAAGGAAAACATGAACATCTGAGTACAAGGACAAAAATACAAAGATCAAGGTCTGTATTTTTTCATTAGAAAGGCCAATGTGCATTCTCATCTTAGGAAAAAAAAATCCCATTATACAGAATAGTTAAAAAAGAAAGAAAAACTGATACAACTGCTCTCCAGCACAAGGAACGTCAATTTATTTCACAAATTTATAAACAAGATAAAAGAAGTCCAAGATAAAAAGAATATATACGCATTACAAATGTAAGGGTACTATCATTTTGACCTTTCAAAAAACCTATGGTTAGCTACCCTAGTACATTACGTAGTTCGGTACAGCTGAACACAGATCAACATTTTTATCATATTATAGATAACACATTGTAGTCTGTAGCCTTGACCAGATCATTCATAAAGAATGTGACAAAGAAGATTGAGCGCCTGTCATCCTTGCATTCTTTATTTCACATTGTTCTTCCATCAAACCAGATCTCATAAATGTATAATATTATATAGACTAAAAAGGTAAAAAGTCATATCTCATAAATGAATTATCTTATTCAGGCTAAAAAGGAAAAATACTTTTGATTAAAGTAGCTGGCATTTATAAACATATCTATAACATACTTGGAAATCTAAAAGCTATCTACACTCATACGAAGTATGCTGTTATCCAAAATGTAACATTCACTACTTATACATAGCTAGATAATTACATGCTAGCCAAAAGTTAACTATCCACTTTCTAACATGACCCATTTTTGACATTACTGAAGTTTACTGAATTCCAGCATAACATGTGTAACTACCACTTCAGTCATCCCATCAATCAATCAGTATGTTTAGAAAACTGGCAATGTTTCAAAAAAGTTAGAATCACTCAGTTCCTTTTTAGATGCTCAGAACTAAATATTTATTGTATACAGATACAAATATATTTGTGACATAACAATGAAACATTTAACTATTTTCTGTTGAGAATTTCAGTGCCATTCATATTGACGACTATATATTTTCAAGATTCAGCTGACCTGTTGAATCATTGTTTAAGAGATCTTTTCTGACCCAAACAGAGAAACACAATGACCAAGGGGAAAAAAATCACTGGGGACAAGGGAAACTACCAACTTCCAGTCAGCTTCCCCACTGAATTTCCTTGTGGAAAGCTGGTAGTGAGCATTGGAAACCCTCCCTCCCTCCCCTTCCCCCTTCCTTTCCCAGCAGGCTGTATGTGGCTGCTGTGAGGTGGGAGAGGGAGCAAGGGAAAGAGATGTGAGCTCGAGGGACATGGACATGGGAGAAGTTGTCAGATAACATTGAAGATGAAGATCATGTGACCACAGCTGACCATGGCAATGCAGCAGCAGCACTGTTTCTCCCAGTTAAAGATTACAGACAAGAGAGTTTTATTAGTATACAGATGCTGTAAACTTTAAAAGTGCCTGAAATTATTACTCTCTCATTTGAGAGAGCTAAAAGCAATTAGTCATTTGGTTTCACAAGCCTAAAGAATCTCCTGTTACACCCCAACTATTGAACTAAAGTGCAGTGGGCTTCATAAATTCATTTCAAAAAGGATGAGATATTCTATGACAAAGGTCAGGAATTAAGCACCTCATCCCTGCTACTTTTGCAACCTCAGAATCTTATGCAATGACTAGAGAATGGTGAATGACTTGTTTCAAGCAATGTAATAATTACTTTGTATTTCCACCTTAAGTTGAAGAAATAACTACAATTGCATTAATTGAAGGAGCACTTATTCTGAAGCAAGACAAGACCAGAGTTTTAATTATTTGGTCATTATTTTATAGTAATACAAGTCAAGGCTTGAACATATTAATAATTCATTTTATTACTCATTATTTTAGCAGGCAAGATTCATTATAATACATACACAAATATAAGTATGCATTTATGTATAATGATATACAAATATATTTGTGACATAACAATGAAACATTTTAACTATTTTCTGTTGAGAATTTCAGTGCCATTCATATTTACTACTATATATTTTTAAGAGTATTACATCACTTTTTTCTTAGGGTTGCCATAGTCATATCTATGTCAATGAACTACGAGAAGTTCAGAATTAACAGATTTTAACTACTTTTTTTTCTTTGCAGAAGGTCACTGAAAGTTTATGGCACTTTATATTGTTCCCATTCATTTCTTTAAATGCATTTTGGCTGCAATCCTATATTCTGTCACATTTACTGCTGAATAAACATGAATGTCCTAACTAGCTAGTCTTATTTTATGCACATGCATGCACTTAAAATACATGCCATTTTCTTTGTAATTTTCTTCATAACAATATTCTAATCACTTTTAATCTTTATTGTTCATTTGAACAAAGCCTGGTCCACTGGCTATGTAACAATTGCAGTAGTTCCTGGATTTCAGCAGCTACAGGGTCCACTTTAGGATCTAAATGGTTTCTGGGAATGGCAACAACACAGGGCAGCATTGTAGATTATATCCCAATATCAAATTCATCTTTCATTAAAATCAATAGCAAAATTTAGATTGGTTTCAATGGTGTGAATTTGTTCTCTATGTGTTTTGAGCTTTAGAACAGCAGTTATTATAATACTATAGAGAGTGTGAAGATTGTATATAACTTTGAACATTTCAAAATCTATTACTTGTAAAGTTTGTGTTAGATGCAAAAGGATCAGCCTCAGTCAGTGCAGTTCTAGCTAATACGTTTAGTAACATTACAATATAGTGTTTCTATATTGTATTTCACAGAATTTCTCCAACTCCCTGCTAACCATGTGCACTCCCAGATAAGGCTAACAATCCTCATGAGGGGTTGGACCTTTGGCATTTGTGTGTGCATAGAGATTCAAGGCTGATCACCCTTTAACCTCTGGCCCACCCTTCCTTCTCCCACAGTATGTCTTCTATATGACACAGCAGGGACAGAATTTATTCTATTTCCTCTATGATAATTATAATTATAAGACCAAACACGTGAACAATTACATTTTTAAAATTAATATCAGTAAAATAAAATGTTTATATGAATATCATTTCTGACAAGAGTATTTCACAGAATTCTAATTACTGCATTTAACAGCTATCTTTAATTTTTTAGGATATTAAATGTTTTGGATGTATGTTATTTCTTATTTTACTGATAAGAAAATAATATATGAGATGACTATTTTATAATAAAAAGTAACAAGTATATTTCTGTATAGCAACATGAGATTTATTCCCTTTCATTATACTAGTTACCATTTACATTAAACCTCAAATGTTTCAATATGTTTAAAAGTTATTCAATTCCATGATAATGGAATGAAAATAGGAATATTTTCTTCAAAAATTATTTGAAAAAGGAACTTGAAAAAAGGCATAATTAGTCATTATACCTTTTCTATGAAAATATCATTTTCCGAATAGTTTATATTCAGAAGACACCTTTTCTCTAGCTTTATATTATATGTAAAGGCTCACGTGTAAGCCTCAGCAGATCATGGCTATTTAGAAGTGTGGAAGTTGCCAGACATTACAAAGTCAGTGACAGAGATTGGATGACTCTGATCCCACTGGTAAAATTCATAAGATACCTTAATTGTTTGGTGTATGAACATCACATGGAATTCTGAGAAGGCCCAGTTCTCATTACATAAGCATATTTACTCAGCTCAGCCTGTCCCAGATATTTTGCACAAAGGCCTTGAAAGTACACTCTAGGTAATATAGTATATTCCTCATTTAGTTTTAGAAAAGCAACTTGCATTAAAAATGTTATACTCTGATTGACCATTACTTATAAAATCTTCTCATTTCTTTAGCAGATTTTCAGAATTCAGAGTTGAAAAAAAAAGAGATACAATAGTTGTTTCTTAAAGAAGCACTATGAGACCAAGGATGTCTTGAAAGGAGAAGAGGAAAAGCAAAAATAAATGGTAGGTAGTTGGACTACTTTGTACTAGTCAAGAGAATAGGAATAGAGTTTAGGTCCACATAGTCACAAAGGATGTTAACCTTAATTATTCATTCTCAGGCAATCCTATTTCACTGACTTGTAAGGATAAATAATGAATTATTTCATGAGGATAATTAGTGTAAACTAATCTGCTTTAAGCTAGTGTCTAAAATGTTAACTGTATTGTCTTTACATTTTATATCCAGCATAAATTTAGAAATTCACCCACATAGAATTCAAAAAATGTTAAACATTTGCTACTAGATAACTAGCTTTTTTTCATAAAACAAACAAACTTAAAATTAATTTATTTACTTTATTTTTCAGATGGGGAGTGGAGGGAGAGAAAAGAATAACCGAATTTAAGGTCACCAACAGCAGACAACACTTGATGTTATAGCTATATTAATTTACTATCAAACTGAAAGGATCAGCTTCATATGACCTTCATGAAAAATACACCCCAGAGACTTTACTGACATTATATATGTGAGTAAAAAAATGGGGAACAGGTAACTGTTGACAGAAATTTCTGCTTGCAGTGGGATTTTAATCTAAGTTCATTGAATGATAAAAATATACCAAAAGAAGATAATATTTGTGAGATCAGAATTGAAATGA